>PPKU02000032.1:0-135500 GCA_003706265.2 Nakazawaea holstii | reverse complement strand
GGTAGCAATTGAAATAAATCAACAACGATCAAAGCCAATTGTTTTAAAAATACAACCAAACAACAAAGGCTAAGCAAATTCAACACACCATTCCTCCCAAAAACAATACAAAAACGAAAAAACATAAAAAAACACAATGCAAAAAACTTTCAAATACAACTTTTCATCTTGAGACACGTTCATTTTAGATAGACTCAGCTTCTCTTATTTCTTCTATTTCCCTTGTCGAACTTGTCTCCCTTGATTTTTTGTTCACTTCTTCTCTCCCTTCTCAATCTTCCCTGCATTGTGTAATAACTTGCCCTCCTGATAATAACTTCAATAGTCTTTTCTGTATAACCGTAATGGAATCTTGACTCAACTATCCGTGTCAAGTCAGCAACCAATTGCAGCCTTTTATAAGATGAAGTGTCACGGACCCATGTCTTCAATCCAAGTTCAAATCCTAATTCATCTTTGAAAATGGTCAAAATTTCTTGTTCACGCCTAGCGGTTTCTGTCAAGTCATTATCAAGTGAAAGAAAGTTGGATAATTCATTCAACGACAATCTTGAGTCTGAATGACGCTTCCCAGTTCTATTCTTACTGGAATCAGACATAGTTAAACTCTTCATAGCACCAATTGATGTTGAAGAAGATGATGATGATAAAGATGAAAATGGAGACTTTTTTATCTGTTGCAATTTTATGGTGTTGGAATGATCACCCGGAGTCTTAACCAATACGGAATTTGAAGCAATTGATGATAATGATGATATACTGTTTGTTCTTGTGGCAGCTGAACTAGCTTCTGTCAATGTCTCTGGATTTATATCATAAGTGAATATCGAATTGATGTCCAACGAAGAGGAATTGAGTGACGATTGAGGGGAAACACTATCAAATTGGTTAAACAATGCTGGATTACTACTGCTATCATCACTGTTATAGTTTTTGTATATCTGTTGAACGTTATTGTTGCTGAGAGTCAAGTTGTTCATATTGAAATTCATGTTCATGTTGTTATTATTGTTCATGAAACCGACATAGTTAATCAACTCTTCATCTTGTGGAACTAATTTTTCATTCGAGAATTCATCCAAGATTGCACCATCTGGAACTGCTGGGTCAACGCCGTTGTAAGGAAATACATTATAATTGGAGTTGTTATTAAAGTCTGTGTTGGATGACAAGGCGGCATTGTTGCCCGTGAAAGGGTCGCTTGTTTTGGATAAGTAGTCCATTAATTCATGGCTGTTCTTGTTTTGAAATGATTGGTAGACATCAAACATCAGGTCTGCAAATATATCTAAATGACCTTCCATCTTGCAATTGAGGAAACTCGTTTATGTAAAATTGTATAATATTATTATAAGTATGAAATTTTCAAAGAATAATTTTTATTGAATATAAGGAGCATCAATGTTTTTTATCTTCTCCTTGGTTACTTCTATATCTTGATAACGTTGAAGTTCATAAGAGTTTCTTTATTGTTAATTGTTCTAATTGAATAATGGAGCCAATTCATAGATGTATGTACGATCCTTTATATATATATACTTTCTTCATATTCCTCCGTTTTCTTTCTCTCTTTCTTATCATTGCAATTTGAAAAAAAAAAAAAGCACAAAGGGCAATTACTAATGCAATGTTCCGCCCCAACATTCTTTCCTGCAACTGTTGCATATTTGTATTCTGCCCAGAGTTTATATTTTGATGTTTGGAATCGTAAATAAACAAACATTTGAACTAATACAGACAACTGTCTATGGTGACTTGGTACTCACTCATTGGTGCAGGGTAACAAAAATTTACAAAAATTTATTATATTGCTCTAATTATTCATGTCAAAGTCCACGATTAAACGTTCGATAACATTTCACTTTGGGTCTGATCAATTGGGTGAACTGGCCCAACTTGTTGAAGTTGATGACCCCAAAGCTGTTACCTGATGTAATGGAACATCAAGAAAATTTTTCATTCTCCATCTATTCTCCATCAATCAGATTTACTAGACAATTTTTTATCAAATAATCAACTTTTTAGTAACCGCTGACTATAAATTGTGCTTTTTTTCTCTCTAAAATGTTCGCTCCAAGCCGGCCGCTCTCAGCGCCGAAATGAAAAAAACAAAAAGAAAATTATCACAGAAAAAAATTGAGATCGTTTTTCTTCAAGAAATCATAATTCTCGCTCTGCCCATATGTAAGTATGTATGTAGTATGTATGTAGTATGTATGTATGTACGTTTACTCAAACGGAGGGAAACGAAACAAAGGAAGTTCCTTTCGGAGTAGAATAAGATAACCAGCAGTTATTACAAATCTACAGTTCTAGATAGATGATCATCAGTAACAATTCGACACTTATTTTCCGTGATGAGAAATAAGGGGAGATAAGGCGGAGAAAGAATTTTATCTTTCTGTATAAATGTTACCATATGACATTGTATACACAATAAAGTTAGACAGGTAAATAATATCACAGTTCGTATAAGGACCAAATAAATGTTACATACTTACTTAAAGAGATCTTTTTAAGCCCGTATCCTCCGTTTATTTGTAAAAGCCTTTGTATTGTTCCTGTCACAAAAACAGAAGAAAAACCACCAGGCAGGAAGAAAGCCGGAACCAAATAATATTTTTATAGAAAAAAAATTACAATTTTGAGAGTCAAATTTCATCTTCCACAAAAAAAAAAAAGTGCATACATATATATTTTGTGAAGGTGAACACCGAGTGGACTTTTATGTACATGAGATCTCGGAAAAAAATCATCAATTAACAGGCTACTAATGCCTTGGACCACCTGGACCACCAGATACTTTTTGGTTGGTTTTAGAATATTCCAAGTTTAGGAAGAATTGTATATATAACGAGATTAATGAATCAAATAGAAATTTTACACAATTGATTTTTCTGTATTGTGTATCTTTACATGAATTATTCGCTAATGAAGCAATAAGCATCGAACAACTTCAACTGTCGAAATCAAGGAATGATAACCGATTTGGATGTTTATCGTTTCTAGAATTAGAATGGGATACTCGAGTTTGTGTTTTGATCACATGTTATTTTTTTGCCTTTGGCTCGATAGAGCAAATCATGTAAGAGCTGTTTCCTGAATAAAGTAATTAGCCTTTCTGCCTATGTCTCACTAATAGGATCGTTCTTTCAGATCTGTCAATTCAAAGCCTTACCCAATTGTAAAAACCTTAGGAGATTAAATCGGTTTCCCTGGTGAAGATGGAATTACATTTGGAATTTTACGAGTTATAATGTAATGCTGAAGAATCAATGCATACAATTACATTTTAGTAGCCAAGAAACAACAGGAAATAAAGCATGGACTTGTCAAAATGATTGACAGCGGGAAATCCGCCGCGTAGAAAGGAAGTACCTAAATTTGCGCCGAACTCATTGCACGTTACATGAAAGAAGTATTTGACCCTGAAGGACAAGTTTTTTTTCTATCCTTGCAAGGTCATGTCCTGCGAGTCGGACTACATCACCCAGCCAGCCAGCCTTTCTCGGTTTCTGTAATCACGTGCCTTGTATTGATACGGATATACACGACCTAATTTTGTGACAGTGTATCTTATATCAAATCCGTCTAAAACGGAATTTATGGGAACTTGGTTAAGTGATACAAAAATTCTTGATACATATAAACACGAATCACGAGTAAGCTTATTAGCGAGTTATGGACAGGAAAAGTAGAGCACCAAGAGGTGATTGGAGAACCTTGAACAATAAGGTGCCTCTGGCCATACAACTTCAAGTGCCACGCCAACAACAGCAACAACAAAACCAACAACAACCGCTGCCAAATAGAAATCCGTACGCTGGAGTGAATATTTCACTGTATGATAACAATACAACGAACAACAACCACCTTCAACCGAACATTTCAACCAATAATGCAGCTTCACAAAACCAATTCTTATCCGTTGATAACATAGATAGAGCTAAAGTTCATAGGAGATTTTCAGTGAGGTTGAACGGTCCTCCTCAATTGGACTTTCAACATCAACCATTGCCGATGAATGCTCAATCGATGATCAAAAATGAACAAAATTACTCCAATGATTCAACAATATCTAATAAACAACACCTCCAACAACAACAGCAACTTCAACATCAGCAACATCAGCAGCATCAACAGCAAAAGAATAAATATATCTCAATTGGCAATTTATACGATGATGAATTAGACGCATTATCTCAACCAAATTTTGATGCCAATGTCTTTATAAAGGAAAAGTTGTCAAATGCAACAGCTACAAAAATTGACGACTTTAGTAAAAGCTTGAACAAAATGACAATACAGGTTGATGATAATATCAAGGATGTAATAAACAAAAGTTTAGAAAACTTATCGAAGACTTCAAAGGATTTCAATGAGACAGAATTGGAAATCAAACATTTAAAGACAATTTTCAACGAACTAAATGAAATCATTCAAAACATGAAGGAAACTGCAGATTTGAGATTATCTCTTGAGCAAAATCAATCATCCAATGGTTCGAAAAGAGACAGAAGTAGTATATTGATGGTTCAAAAATTATGGGATAAGGAATTACAAAGTTTATTCAATCACGTTGCAGGTGCACAGCAATTACTCACTCCTGTGCCGGGTAGACATGTACTTGCTGAAAGCGGGAAATGGCACGAAATTGGCGTTACCACAATGAAATCTTTGCAAGTGGTTCACTTGTTTGTATTGAATGATCATTTATTAGTACTGTCAAAACGTCGTCAAAACGATGATAATAACAGCGGTAACAAATATAATAAATCACAAAATTTAATTGCAAGTCAATGCTGGCCATTAAGAGATGCCAAAATATTTGACGTGAAAGTGCCAAACAGTGATTTCCATTTCTTAAAAGTTGTATATCAATCGTCAACTTTCCTCTATAAGACTGAAAGAAGTGACCATCACAACAAGATCTTGAATGCCTGTAGGCGTGCTAAAGATGAATTGAGAACAATACTGGACAATGACAAGACCATTAAACCTTCCGGAAGTGTTTCTAGAACCGCATCACAATTGAATAATAGAAGATCGGCAAGTAAAGAGCACAGATCTTCTGGCATCTTAAACAAAAGTCATCAAAGAACAAGAAGTTTGGAAATTTTCACCAATGATACCATTATTTCGATGAAAAGTCTCGATGACAACATCGATGAATTAGATATTCAAATATCTCGTAAAGATTTCGGGAATCTGGTGGTGTTACTTAAAGTAATTGAATCTGAATTGAATAAAATTAGCAATAAGAAGATGGATATGGATGTTGATGAAATCATCCAAATCATTGAAAATTTGAAGTTGAGGTTACATAACAGAAGAGAATTGGTCATTGATGAGTTGACAAAGAGAATCTACTCAAATAATAAGAGTTCAGTCATAGAGATTAAAAAATTGACAGATTTATTCGGTCTCCTCAATATTCCTGATGTAGGTAGAGACCATTTTTTGAAGGCTAGAGAATTAATGATGAATAATTTGATGGATAAAGTGGAAATCAATGGGATCATCCCAGATTTTATCACCCAAATATCTATTATCCGTTTCCAAGTCATCAAGACTACAATAAAAGTGTACCAAGCGTGTTTCCAAGGGGATGATCAATCATGTTTTTTAGTTGACTGGTGTTTCAATCAAGTAAGGCGCCATGTCAAGTTTTTAGACCAACAGTTGAACGGTGTAGATATGAGAAGTATCAACTATGTTGACTGTGTAAGGGTTACAAAGTCACAGGTTGAGGATTTGAAAATAATCGGGATCGATGTCGGATTCTTGCTTGACGATTTTTATAAATCGGCTGAAGGTAATGGTGTATAGTAATTGGTAGTAGAGTAAAAGTCAAATTAGAATAAATAATTCAATCTGCGCAATAATTTGTAAACGTAAAATAATCTGATTTGGATTATATCTTATAGGAATCATATATAATCATAACAATGACAACTGCACTGCCTTTGGCAAAATCACCAATCTCTGCATTGTTCCTTCTGAAGTTTGATGTTAAAACAGGTTACACTATAGAATGGTCGAAGACTACCGATGAGTCGGTATCTTTGAAAGGATTAGAATTCAAATCCTTGCCCTCTGGATTGCATAATTCTTCAAGGGATGTGATTGCCTTTGTCGAAGACCAAGATGAAAATAGCTTTCCAGAGAGATTGATCTATGGCATATCAGTCTTCAAGTCAAACTTAGACGATGACTTGGATACCCGTGCTGATGTACGCATGTATTCATTAGGATTATTGATTGACCATGAAATGTATCTGGAATCCGCAAGTAAGACAAACAAGAACATTTCCTTAGTTTGGAAGCCATTGATTTTTGCAAGTGGGTGGGAATACATCTCTGATTTGGAAGTTGTATTGGATAAATGGTTGGCAGTCACTGATGATGACGATGTTACAAAATATGTGATATTAGAAGAGTTTTTTAACAATCATAAGCATCATGAAGAGCATCAATTTGACAAAGATAGCAAGACTATTGATGAAGGGAACACAAGTTCTTCATCATCAGAGCAAACCGTGTCTGCCAAATATCATCAAAGCCATCATATGTTGTTATCATTACCTTCGTTATTGGAGAACTGTGGACCTTTGATCTTCAAAATTTGGAAGCTATCTTTACTCCGTAAGAGAATATTGATACATAATGCCGAATCCATAGAGTTGAACTGTGCCTTCAGTTATTGCATATCAGTAATATCAACTATTCCAAGAGATATTTTACCAAGCTTGATAACAACTGGAATTGATAAATTTGAATATTTACAATACTACCAACCATTATATAACGTTGGAGTCAATGATATAAACTATTTGGACTCAATCATCAAGAAATCTGACCCTGGATTTATTGCATCGACAACAGACGAAATTCTATTGTACAAGCCAAATTTGTATGACTACAGTGTCAAATTATCAGCAGAAGAAAGCATGCCCGAAATTTTATCTTCATCCAATTTTTCAAAACACTCACCTCTGGTGAAAGCCACACAGAGAGACTTAAGAAGATTTAAAATATTATTTGATGAATTTGACCTCTATCTGGACAAATACAGAGTCGATGACGATTTAAAATGGTGGTTAGATATCACTGAATCAACTTCATGGAAGGAGTATATATGGAAAGGGTTCTCCTGGTGGGCTACCCTGGGAGAGAATGATCGTTCCAACCATGATTTTGAGATTGACAAAGAAGGTTTGGACAATATTAGTAACTTCAATGATCAAGAATCGGTATCGACTAATAGTGACATGATTTTAACTTCTAAACCAGGTCCTGTCTCTATGACGGTACCAACAAATGGAAAAACGAGTGGCGAAGTTTCAAAAGAAGTTCTTGATGCTCTTAAGATTGTCGGATACTTTCAAAATATGACAGTGAAAATATTTCAAGTTTTGATAGAGATCATACAAAATCATGAATCAGATGACTCAAAAGATGATACATTGTTGAAAGATGACGTTGTTTATGTATCATTGAATGATATTAATGAGATGGGTTTGGATCCTTATAGTTCTCAGGATCACGAGTTCATCATTGAGTTGGTGAAAGCTTGGTGGGATAAAGAAGCAAAAGTTGGAAACTATGTGGGAAATATTTGTTGTTGAATGAGAGGCATTATTATGGGTTAAAATTACAGTTTTCAAAATATTTCAAGGCATTTTTACAAATGTAGTTTTGAAGAAAAGACTGCCATTTCATTCAGTTATATAATAATGGATGTCACTCTTTTGGGGTAGTAAATTGAGAGGCCTGTCAAACAGAAATGTTTGTAAGAAAACGTCTGTAAAGAGCTAAATTTAAATATATAAATTATATGCAGCGAAATTTTATTAAGACGACTGTCTGGGGAAAACCAACTGCTTAATTTGTTTTATACAATACAAGGAGCGAAAGCGATTTAAAATTAGACGTAATGTTTGGAACGTATTATTGAGAAATCATCCACAGGGGAGAAAAATACAAAAGTATATATGCAGAAAATGGAAAAAAAAACCACAATCAAATTTTCATTCAATCTAATCTTTTCAAAGCAACATCAGCCTTATGTTGGGGCAACTTATCATAGTTCTTTCTCTTTCCGAAACGTCTTTTGAAATATGCCTTTCTAACATCTGAGAAATCTCTACTGCCTTTAGTGATGTATATGAAAAAATACATAAGACATGCAGACAAGATAACAAGAGTTGGCATGGCCAGGATGATGTAGTAGATATTATCACTATCAGAACCACCTAAATCTTGAATTGCCTTCATGTCCTTTGTTGTCTTACCAACGACAGCACCTTTCATAAATGTGACAACGGTACCATTTGAGTCCAAGATGTTAAATTCATCATCCGGAACACTATCAGGTTGAAGAGTGATCAAAACTTTTCGGTTAAATTTCTCTTTTAACCATTTCTCTTGAAGCTCCAATGGGAAAAATCCATCTCTGTTAAGGATCCATTCAGACGTGTAGAATGTCCCAGGTAACTCACCTTCATTAGTGTAATCCCACTCTCTCTTGTTCATTCCCTTATCAATTTCCTTTTCTTTGATATAAGCTAAATGAATCCGTACATTCTCTGTAACCTTAGGGAAATATCTCGTGAACCAAGTGACAAAGTAGGTGTTACCAAGCTTAAGATCAGCTTTCTCCCTTGGTGTACAAAATGGATTTGATGAAATATCCTTACCTGCACCTTTCATATAATAACGATCTGGAGTACAACGGATCAAAGGATTTAATGAGACATATGTTTGGTCTTCCTCTTCATATAGAATGTCTTCAAATATATCATCTTCTTTCATATTATGAGCTTTCAAATCCTTTTGATGATAAGTAACTGTCTTTGCTTCTTGGAACCAGGTTCCATAAGTAGGTTTACCATTTTTAATATTACCATTCTTGTTTTGTGGCTTGATTGTCTTTGGTGAACCATTCTTGTCCAAAGATATCCAAGGTTCTAATCCATTAGTTGTCGTTGGTGGTTTGGCACTAAATGTGACTCCGGCAATAACTGTAGGTTGAACCACTTCAACACGAGTTGAAGATATTGTTCTCAACCAGGATTTAGGAATTTCCACAGGCTTGGCCAGTTCTATAGATTTCTTCTGACTCAACTTGTTTTCGGCATCTTTATTGATATTAATAACCTGCTTCCATCTTTTTTGCAAAATACCACCAGTAGGCAAAGATGAGTGAGCAGTCAGTGAAGAGTATCCTGTCGTCTCCGGAATAACGGTAGGCAAAGACTCAACACCACATAACAGTGAGAGAACCAATGCAGCAATGGCTGATAATTTCATAATAACTACCTATAAACAGCCTTTTGGTATCGTTGTTGATTCTTTTGATTTTGTATGTTGATTTTTCTAAATTTTTTTTTTTCTCTTTTTAATTTTCATTATGGCGTTTTACAGATTCGCAGGACTAAACTACTTCATTCAGTTTATTATTAGTCTATATACATATTGCTAATCATCTTTGTGTATCCTGGTTGTATTGAGCGACAGGCTGCTATCTGACAGAACAGAAACTGCAACAGACCGTTGACCTCTACTCTTATATTTCTTCATCCTATTGCCTTCATAAAAATCATCGTTATCTGGAGCAAATCTGTCATCAATAGAATGACTGGAGAGTGATGAAGCACTTGAATCCGAGAGCTTTTGACTCTGAAACTTTGGCGGTTCCAATAAATTTTTAATTTCGCTATTGAGTTTTGAATCAAACTTTTCGTGCTTCAGTAGACTAGAGTGACCAGCACCTTCATCTAGAACTGTTGCTCTACTATTTCTTCGATCACCAATTATGTGATGAAGTTCAGAGCCAAATACTTCCCAATCGGTGATATTGGAGACTTGCGAAACCATTGAATGAGTTCTAGAGGGACTCCAAATGACAACACTGTTATTGGTATTCACTTTGCTCAAGTTTGAAAAAGATTTGTGTTTGGTGTGATTATAATGAGAATTTGAAGTTCCCAACTTGAGATCCGAGAAATTAGACTCCAAATCATCCAGATCTGTCCCACCAGTGAAGTAGGACAATTTGACAAATAACTCCATAAGCTCCAAAAAATCATCTTCTGTTATAGGTAAACCACTGAACCGCAAGCGCTCATAAGTGGCTAGATACTCATCCAAATACTGTGGATTTATATAGATCACCCCTTTTTCAACGCAATATATCAACAACTCGCTGTAATTGGCATACTTTGGAGGTTTCAAGTTGGTTTTGAACAAAAATCCTCCATATCGAATTGCATCACCAAAGGCTCTCAAAACGTCTTCGTATACAAGGTAATTGGGTAAATTGTCTCCATCTGAGCCATCAACATTATGAGTATGGTGCAAGCCTGGATGTTTTATATCTTGTTTCGGCTTCGCCATCTCCAATATATCTTGACATTTCTGCAAGTTTTTCTGTATATAATTGTAACAGGAAAGTGGTAGATCATTGTAATGGTCTGGAACGTAATACTTAGGAATATCTTGTAAACTCAATCTTAGTACAAACACTCTGATGGAATATAAAATTAAGCAAACAGCTATGAATATACAACAACATATGACGACAACCAACGTATTAAGTGCCAAGTTGTTTTTTGATTGCACAATAGCATCTATAGGCACCACTGAGTTGAAACCAATGAAAAGTAACAAGAAGAACCCCAAAGATGTGGAATACAGCCAGCTGAATGCTCTTTTTGGCAAGCCGAATATTCTCTTCCGCTTGGGTATTGCTTTCACTATTGGCCCTTCATCTCTATCATGTATTGTATGTGGTAATAATATCTCTGTGTTTGACCTACGCAAAAATCGCTGTCGTACAGTTCGACCCATCTCTTGTTTGTGTTTACTCAGGTCTCGGGACTCCTTGATCCCAAATGAAAACTTGAAACTTTCAAGGTTCCACTTCCTGTTAAATGAAATTTAATTAGAAATCAAACAAAGTTCATTTACAACAACAAAACAAAATTCTTTTAAAATAAAAAAAAAATTACAAAAAAGAGAAAATTGAAAACTTCTCAATTAGACGGGCGATGACATTGGCATATACAGCTCTTACCGAGAAAGTAAGGACAAACCTTGTCTATTACAACCTATGGTCTGATCTGGAAGTATACGGGCTTCCGTCCGGACAAGTTATTAAGGCTAGTCCTCCAGATACCGACGTTCACGAATGGGTGCTACCAGTAAATGTGAAGAATGAGATGACTATGAATGAGCTAGATAGAGTGTTTGAAGATATTAAACAATTGGAGAACAAAAGACCTACAAAAATTATTTTTGGGATTTATAATGAAGATGCAACAATAATGTATTATACAGTCTATGACGGTATTGTCAAGCCGAAACAGAGTTGAAAATTATCTATAGCAACGTTTTAAAACGATATTTCAAATAATTAAACAGGGAAGGATAATCCTCGTTTAAGGGCACCAGTACTTCAATGTTTTCCAACTTGGTTTCAACCAAATCTGTGAAACTTTGCAAATTTTTCAACAATGTCGGATGTTTAAATTCAATTGCAATTTTCAAAAATTGATTTGGAAGCTCTGGTAAAGTTTGAGCTGTTATGTGGGCGAATAGAAGCAAGTCTGCTGTGGAGATCTTGTCGCCAAAGATGAATGGTTTCTCGGTAGTGTTAAGTTCTATTTTCAAATCCATTATCTGGGATACATAGGTCTCAAATAAATTAATAGCCCTCATATTGTTGACGGTGCTTCTCTCCAATAACAATTTATTAAGCTGCAGCTCTTTCTGTGAGGAATGCAATGAGCCCAATGTTGGTGTGATTTTCAACTGCTTCTCTGTTTGTAATATTTCACGATATCTATTGTCTTCTTCGGTGAGAACTAGCCCATTGTCTGGATTCAACCCAATCTGGGAACACATTCTAATAGCATCGTTTTTGAATTCTAAAGGTGGAGCATACTGCATAGGAAATGGTAATAAGTATTTGAACAATCCTCTAGAGAAATTTTCATAGTTCTCCTTGTTCAAAAACAAACAATACAGAGTTATTGAGTTTAACTTGTCAGATATCAATGCTCTCAAGCCGTAGTCCAGCAATTTATTTTCATCACTCAATTTATCATCGAGGAAGAAACGGTCTTTCAAATGAACTATTATAGCTTCAAAACCTGACACTATCTTACCCTCATCTTTCAAAAATGGTAGAGTCGCTATGATGTTATTTGAAGATGGGACAATTTGGAATTCAAGACCACTTAGCAGCAAGTACCAAATAGCAGCAACACTTTCCAGGTGGAACTTGTGGAACCCACTTTCATTACCCCAACAATGTAACTGTAATGTCATAATGAATAAGTCTCTCTACTTTTCACTAATGCCAAAGTCAAAATCAAATAAAGAACATTTTTTGTTGAAAAAGGAAAAAAAAAAGTTTCAGAAAATTAAAAAAGTAATAGCTGTTGAATACAACTAACAAGAGGACTTTAAGGAAGATCTTAGTTTGTTACATTTATCACATTTCACAAGGTAATTATTTCCATCGGGATCCCAGTTATAGGCTTTCAATTGGTAGTGATATATTTTGTTATATTATACCGTTTTGTTCTATTGCTTTTGAGGTTTTTTCTGCCATCTTTTCATTTCTTCCATTTTCGAGAACATTGACTTGTTTTCCCTTTTGTTTATTATATATTCTTTTGAGCTCTTTAAAGAGATTATTAATACATCACAATATATTGATTAGAACTTGTTTGTTTACAATATCACAAAGTTGCTTTCCTCCAATCTTTTAATTGTCAGTTTTCAGTAAGCATCGACAAAACAACTAAGGAAAACAACAAATTTCATCTATAATGACTGAATTTGATACACTGCAACCAGGAACACCTGCTTTTCTTGTCGAAGGAAGCACCACACCACAAGCAGACTCTGTTTTGACTCCAAATAATAACAACACTGAGCTGGAAAAATTAAGGATACAGTTATCCAATGATCCTTCTAATTACCCTGCATGGTTGCAATTGATAAAATTGACCGAGGCAACAGACAAGATCGATGATATAAACAAAGTGTATGATGATTGTTTGAGGATTTTTCCCGAGGATGATACTATTTGGGTAGCATACGCCGAATATCATTTGAATAAAGAGAATAGAAGCAAAGTTGAAGAGATTTTTAAATCATGTATAAATTTGAAAAGTTTAAAGTTGTGGGATTTATACTTGAAGAGGTTTGTTGTTAAGTACAATAATTTAATCAGTGGAGGTAGACTGGCATTGGGAAATATCATCAGCGCACATGAATTCGCATTAGTTGATGTCGGCGTAGATTTGGATGCAGATACTATATATGATCATGAGATTCAGATCGTAAATAGTTTCAGCGCCATTAATGAAGATCAGAATATTGAGAAGAAGAGAATAATCTTGCAGTTGTTGAGAAAAGCGGTTAAAGCGCCAACCAAGAAGATACAACAGTATTGGAATCAATATGTTGAAACATGTTCAAAGGATGAGATATCGCATAACTCTGCTGAGTACATGAAAGTCAAGTCGTTTGTTGGCCAATTAAGAGATTGTATCAATGGTCTCGATAGAAATTTCATTCAGCTGGAAAAGAAGGCTGATGAAAAACTATTATCCCAGTTGTCCATCTATCAAAAATGGATTGCCTTTGAAAAGGAAAATAAGATGGATTTACCAGCAGATTTATTGGCTAAAAGAATTGATTATGCTTACATTGTTGCATTGAGATCACTAAGATTTATTCCCGAATTATGGATTGATTACAGTCAATTTAAATCTTCTTCGCCAGTTACGCCTAGCGGTAAGGATCTGCTTCAAATTTTGAAAACTGGGTTTGCAGCAAATCCAACAAGCTTTTCATTGGCTTATTCTATAGCAGAAGAGTATGAATTAGACAGCAAGACAACTGAAGCTAAAGAAACTTATGAGTTGTTGATCTCATCGTTGATGAAGATCTACGAGTTGAACAATTTAGAGATTGATAATATTACATCGTTACAAAATGACGAAATCAAAAGAAAAGAGGCCGAGGTGAAGGCTAGGAGAAAACAGGAAATGGAAAACAATAATGATAACAATGATGAGGATGATGACATGGGTGAAAAGTTTCCAAAGAAGCCTTTTGTGCCTCAAGTAACTAGCGTCAGCAATAATTCTCATTACACTTCCCAATTAGAAAAACTCAACTTGTTAAAAGAGAGTTATGGAACGGCAATAACGCTTTCATTTTGTAGTTTTATGAGATTTACAAAGAGAAATTATGGGTATCTTGAAGCTAGAGAAATTTTTAAACTGAAGAAGAAATTTTCAGATCTTTCATGGCATTTCTATGCGACTAGTGCTGAGATTGAACTTGAAAATAACTTTGGTAAAGTCGCTGCTAAAGTGTATGAGTTGGCAATGAAAAAATCCAAATATCAAAAGAATATTGATTTTATTCTAAATTATTTAAATTTCTTGTTCAAAGTTAACGATAAAACTAATTCCAAAGCGTTATTTGAAACATCTGTCAAGAATTTTGAAGGCGATAATGAAAGCCTAAAGACTCTTTACCTTGAATATATCAAAGCTGAAAATATCTCTCAAAATGATATAAGTACCATTAAAAATTTGGAAAAGAGATTTTTGAAAAGGTTCCCAGATGTCAAGTTGATAAATGCTCTAGAAGAGAGATTTAAAGTTGTGGATTACGACCCTATCAAACAATTTGATTACTATGGAGGTTTTGATAAATATTTCAGGAAAGCAACCAATGGCGGCGCTTCAAAAAAGAGGAAAATTGATGGAAATCTTGTGGAATCGGTTAATGACATGAACATTAATGACGTGGAAAATGGGACGTACATTGAAGAAGATGAACCTGCAACCAACGAGCCGTTTGTTCAAGATGAAATGTATAATTTGTTGAGAATTCTACCGAAACCCTCATTATGTCAACCTTCAATGTTCAATGAGAAAAAACTTGTTAGCTTTTTGAGAAACTTAGATTAGAATATACAGTATAATCAAAAATCTATCTATTCTTCTGTTGAATGAGTTTTACCTGTAGATCCAGATTTCCTGCTAGCGCGGCGCCGGCGCCAAACCAATTCCTTAAGCGCTTAGAGAGATCTCTGCTTACTCCTCGGTGTCAAATAACCGCTCTGAGTTGACATAGTCGTGTCACCTGCCAAATTTAAAGTTATTTTGACAGATTAGGAAGGTTAAATCTTAGCGATAGGAAAGTTCTTTCCGCATTCACTTCAACGTTGTTGTCCTGTCCAAAGGGATCATCATCATTTTACAGACGCCATCAAGATTTCCCACGGAATTTTTCAAACGATCGCTCCTCACTTTGAAGTTCAACAGAGAGAAGGCTGTTTGCTCTCTTTGATTCATTGATTTGTTCAAGCTGCATAGGTACTGAAGTGTATATAATTGCCTATTTAGGGAAAAATATACGGCGCACACAAACTCTCATCTAACGATGCTTAGATCGACGACGATGGAGAGAGCCAGCAGACGCCATTTGAATCATCGGATAGTTGCAAATGCTGCCGTCACTAGAAATTGAAGTGATGATGATGGGCTGTGGTGAGTTTCCCCTCACAAACGAGACAATCTGTACTCTATTGTTATAGGGAAACTTCAAAGAAAATAGTCATGGAAGGTGCAACTTCACAAGTGCTTGGCGAGAGACCTTTACTGTTTGGTTGCTATTATACCATTGGTTAGGTGGAGCTTAGTCTCTTTCTCCATGAGGCCTTTGCCTGCCCCTTCCCTAATGACATTTACCAATCGCTTGTGATAGTTTTTTTGCTTATCTTTTTTGTTTTTTTCCACTGATAAGATCAAAAAAAATTTCTTACTAACAAAAATTTGGAAGGATGTAAACAGGAAGATAATCTTGACTATCGAACTTGGTTCTATTATCTTTTTTTTTCAACGGTGAATATTTCAGGCATCTATACTTAACCTAAAAGGAAACCGATATCTCTTAGTTGCAATTTCGTTGGAATTATTGGGCCTGAAGGTATTTAGCACAGATCATATATATGACAATCATAACTCCAGAGTCAATAATGTCAGAGAGAAACTCTGTGAAATCAGAATCTCCAGATGAATCATTACCGACAACACCTAGAACATCTTTCATCGCAGGCGAAGAATCAAAGGATAAAACTGCATCAGCATCAACACTGAAAATTGCAACCACTGCAGTACCACCAAAGTCAAAGAAACATAAATCTAGAAACGGATGTATTACGTGTAAGAAGAAGAGGTTGAAATGTGATGAGACCCACCCGTCATGCAATAATTGCAATAACAAAGGAATAGTTTGTGGTGGTTATACAGTTGCCTTCAAATGGAAATCTTTTGAAGACTCAAGCTCAGGTTTCAAATCTAATCCTCCCAAGAAGGAACGTAGTAAGTCTACTGCTATTCCTATGGATACTTCATCTTCAATGCCAATAAAAACTGAGACTATTGAGCATCAACAATCAGGAAATAAGGCTAATAAGATTAACAGATCATTGAGTATGGTAGATTCAAACGTGTTACAAAAAGCTCTTGAAGATGCAACATTATCAGTGACTGGGAAATCTTATCAGGAGGTTGCCATTGCCAATGCTTTGATAGCTTCAGGCAGAAACCCAGATTTAGCTGCAGCAGTAGCTAAGACTTTGAATGAGAATAATAGAAGCTTGGAATCAGAATCACCCCTTGAAAGGGAATCAACCATACTGGAAACCAAAAAGGAACTGGTTAGTTCTAGTTCAAATCAGTATCATGATAC
Source organism: Nakazawaea holstii (assembly GCA_003706265.2). Classification (NCBI taxonomy): domain Eukaryota; kingdom Fungi; phylum Ascomycota; class Pichiomycetes; order Alaninales; family Pachysolenaceae; genus Nakazawaea; species Nakazawaea holstii. Next base: position 118,712 of record PPKU02000032.1, on the reverse strand, counting down.
GGAAAACGATAATAAAAAACTGGGATCACTTGATTCTTTGGCAACAGCGGCTTTACAAACACATGAATATCAACATACACTGCTTTCACCATTCACCAACAATATCCCTGAGTTTTTCTTTCAAAGAAACAATCAAAGCAATCTGCCGTCTCCCAGTGCTGAATTCGCCAATGCTCAAATGTCTCCACATTTACAAGATATTCTTCGTGGATTCGAGAGTGGCGAAGTTGGAACACCAGAATTACTTGACTCTTTCAATCAAAATTTGATTAAAAATAAAACAGACAATCTGTTATCACCAGCTCCAAGTGGTATATTGAATGGATTTGCCTCTCCAAGATTCTCCACCTTGATGAAAAGCTTTACAAATTTTGATCCAGCAGTTTCAGTTCCAAGCCCAGCAAATCTTGATATCTCGGCAAATGATTTCAATTCTAATAGAAAGAGAAGATTCAGTGAAGTTTCTGCATTTTCATCGATTTCCCAACGTGAAAAACGTTATTCAAATGACAACAGGGATCCAGTATTTCCTAGTTCGGTTTTGATATCTAGCGGCGATGACACTGATCCAGCTACGACATATGAGCCACTAAGCCCTACGAACTCTAATGCTTCCAACAATGCAAATCAATTATCAATGACACCAGCTGCCATTCCACATCAGGTTGAGCTTAGTGATGAACGTATGAGAATGTTGGCGGGATTTGACAGGTACACTTGTGGGTTGATGTCTATAAGAGAGGGAAATGACAATCCTTGGAGAACTGTTATGATTCCAATGGCAAAAGAGCATACAGTCTTGTTCAACGTTTTCAGTGCTATGACTTGTTTCCACATTGCTAGAGGTGATGAAGAGCTTAGATCGCAAGGTATAAAATATATGAGAAATACTGTGATAGAGTTAGCTCGTGGATTGAGTGATGGAAGTATGCCACCAGAAGTTGCATTAGTGACATGTTTATGTTTACAAAACAGTGAAACATGGGATAGACAGACATCAACTGGTATAGCCCATTTGAAAGGAGCCAAGTCGATGCTTATTGAGATTTTGAAAAACATTCAAAATGGTGGGAAATTCTTACTCGATAAACAGTACAAGAAATCTGATGGATCGAGTCCAATGGAGTCGGGAAACAATTCTAAAAAGGACAAATATGGTTTGCTTGTTGATAATCATGGTAAATTGGTTCTTCAAAGAAAAATTCCAAAGAATTTGCTATTTTTGTTTAACTCATTTGTTTACTTTGATGCATTGGCAAGACTTACATCAGAATCCAATGATGATATATATGCTGATCAGGGAAACTCATCATCATCGCGTAAGGAAAAAGATTCAGATAGTGCAATTGTATCCGATGATGGTTCTGACTCGGAAGATGATTCCGATTCTGCATTAAGGAGAATGAAAAGTTCAAGTAATAGTGCTTCCCCAATGAAAGCATCATCATCAATAAATGAAAGTCGTCAATCTGCAGAAGTGGCTACTAGTTTCATTGAATTGTTCAATACCATTAATCACGAGGGTCATGATATTGATCCATTACTTGGTTGTGCCCATTCATTATTCCCAATCATTGGTAGGACTGCAATACTTACAACAAGAGTGAAAAATGAAGGGAAAAATTCATTGAGCATTGTATCACAAGCAGTGGCAATTAAATATGAATTGGAACAATGGCAACCACCAACAGTTTTCAATTTACGTCAAGGTGAAGATGCCGATTTAACATCATGTGTCTCTACTGCTGAAGCATATAGATATGCAACGTTAATTTATTTACATCAAGCAGTTCCAGAGATTCCATCAAAATCTTCTCATGAATTGGCTACAAAAGTGTTGATGTTATTAGCATCTATTCCAACATCTTCAAGAACTTGCATCACGCATATTTTCCCCTTACTTGTTGCTTCCTGTGAGGCTACGCCTGGAGATGAAAGAGTCTGGGTTTTAGAAAAATGGGATTTACTCATTAGAAAGATGTGGATTGGGAATATCGATAGATCATTGGAAATTGTTAAAGAATGTTGGATAAGAAGAGATATGATGACAAAGAGGAAAAATAAGAGGAAAGAAGAGAAGGAAAGTGATGGTGTTGAGAAATTAGCTTCTAAAATCGCTGGATATGTGGCCTCGGCACAGGGAGAGAGGCAAACTCCAGAAGAGGATTTATCAATATCTGGTATAAAATCATGGTGTCACTGGAGGACAATAATGAAAGAATGGGGGTGGGAAGTTTTCTTAGGTTGAGATGCAATTGCAATTGTTTGCATACCTAGATACATAAATATGTCCAAAATACAATTATAATATTCATAACTAAAGTCTTATTTTGAGCAAGAATGATATATATATGAGATTCTATTTACATGTGAAATTTCTATATTAATGATAAATTTTCTTAGCATCTTGTATCTTGACATAAGATCCATTTGGACCTGCTACCGGCCCTTTGACTAAAATATAACCTTTTTCTTCATTAACATCAATAACTTCTACATTTTGAAGTGTGACATTTTCATGACCCATTCTCCCCGCCATCTTCTTACCTGGAAGAACTCTACCTGGTGTTTGATTTTGACCAGTGGAACCAGCAGATCTATGAGCTTTGGACACACCATGTGTAGCTTTCAAACCATGGAAATTCCATCTTTTCATCACACCAGCGGTACCTTTACCCTTTGATACTGATTGTAAATCGACAAATTTCCCAATTTCAAAATGGGATGCTTTTAATAATGTACCAGTTGGAATTAATCCAGATTCATCTTTCAAATGGAATTCAGTAACGTATTCCTTTGGTGAAACTTTAGCCTTACTGAAATGTCCCAACATTGGCTTAGTTTGATTGTTCAATTTATAACCACATCCAACTTGTACCGCTGGATATCCATCCTTGGCTATTGTCTTTGTATGTATAACTTCAACTTGATCTATTTCCAATACTGTACATACAAACTGATTACCCTCTGGAGTGAAGAATGGAACCATTCCCCTCTTGATCCCTACTAAGCCGGGCCTTGTCAATAATCTCTTTCTTAATCTTGATTGTTCCAGAGATTTTCTATATGTTGGAGTTTCTGTGATAACGTATGGAATAGCACTTGGTGATGTCAAAATGGCCTTTCCACGCGCCTGGTTTTTTATAAAAGTACTGCTGAACGCAGTCTTATAAGCAGGACTCAGCAATGATCTCAATATACCACTCATTTGCTTGTATTATATTACTTTAAAAAGCCAATCCTGGATCTATCTCTTGGAAAGAATTTTTTCGTCTCTTTCATCATTTTTGTTTGAAAAAAAACACAAAGAAAAGAGCGTCCCAAAATGGACGAAATGTGGATTATGTGAACGACTATATTGACTTAGTTAATCAATTAACATCATCTTCATCATCATCTTGATACGACATTTGCAAATTTACAAGAGTATTCGATGTGTTGGTAGTTGATAAATAAGATGACTTAGACTACTACTGTAAGGAAGAAAAGGTATCTGTTGTTATATTCTTATTTAGATGAAGCAAATAGAAAAAAAAAGGGTATATACTCACCTTTTCATAATGCTCACAATTCTGAAGACGAAATGGTGAACTGATCCCAATGGCTGGCCTGGTAAAAATGCTGGTATCACTTATAGATAGATGATGATATTAAATGGTCATTTACTGGAGAATATCGTAAATTATGTTATGAGCACTTATGAAAGTATGAAATGTTAACTTAATATAATTAGATATATTGTTTTGTTTTTTGTTTCTGACCATACAGTACTAATCCTGTAAGTAATTCATTGAATGATTTGGCGGCTCTAAATGAATATCTTAATTATGTGTCGATGATGATGAATTTCTAAAGAGAATTAGCAACCTTGTCTTATATAAACAATAAAGATCAATTTATTTGATAAAAGATTATCAGTTATATTGAATGATATTTATCTAACCAATTCAAATACATAAGATGACATTCTATATTCTCCATTATTCACAAGCTTTGTATAAGAATATAAACTATAAACCGACATGACAAGTGCATAATACAATCATTTAATTTTTTTAACTTTCAACTTGATCGTCTCATCATTGACGTAAATCCCCTTACCTTTATATGGTTCAGGAGGACGGAACAGTCTTAAACTAGCAGCGTACTGTGTGACTTTTTGCTTATCGACACCTTCAATGATGATTCTTGTAGTTGATGGTGACGTTACTGTTATTCCTTCAGGCACTGGTAAACCTTCCATATTGGCTCTACCAACTTTCATCATAACCCATTGTTTACCATCTTCCTTGGTTTCTATCTGTGCTCTATAACCGGTTCCTACAAATTTCAAAATTGCCAAATGGCCCTCGGTGACACCAGTTATATAATTTTGTAAATGGGATCTTGTTGTTCCCCATAATGATTTTTGTACTTTATTATTTGCATCTTTTATTGATATTGTGATTTTACCATCTGCATTGTGTAATTTGACAAAATCAGCAATCAACAAGTCCAAGACCCCCTTTGGACCTCTCACCGTGGTTAATTGATTCAATTTGATAATACGTGTTCCCTTCTTTACCACTTTTGGAATCAATATATCATGTAATTCAATCTTCACTTCCGGTGGAATGAAAATAGGAGATGATCCTATATGAGAAAGTATGGCCCTCGAAGAAGAAAACCCTCTTTTCGATATGACGTTCAACAGTAGCATGATGATTCTTAGGCTGTGGTGACTATCTGACTCGCTACAGATTAACTCGATCAATGGTTGTTGTCTATGTGTGTATCTCAATGGAAAAAGTTTTTCTCTCTCGAAAAAATCTGGTGGAAAGTCGTGTGTCTTGTGATAAAGAGAATTAATTTTTTTTTCTTACAAAAATAAAATTTTCATTTCACAAGAAGAAGAGACTGTATAGATAGATATACTATCAGTAATAATAGTAATAGCAATATAGACACAAGATGGTTAGAAAGTTGAAACATCATGAGCAGAAGTTGTTGAAGAAGGTTGACTTCCTCGACTGGAAGCAAGATCAAGGTCACAGAGACACGCAAGTGATGAGAACTTATCATATTCAAAACAGAGAAGATTATCATAAATATAATAAAATCTGTGGTGAAATAAGGAAATTAGCACATAGATTATCATTATTACAACCGACTGACCCATTTAGAATCAAGCATGAACAATTATTATTGGAGAAATTGTACAACATGGGTGTAATATCGACGAAATCCAAGATATCAGATTTGGAAAATAAAGTCACAGTGAGTGCATTGTGTAGACGTCGTATTGGTGTTGTTATATGTCGTTTGAAAATGGCAGAAACGGTGAGTGATGCTGTCAAATTCGTGGAACAAGGACATATAAGAGTTGGTCCAAATGTTATAACGGATCCTGCTTATTTGGTCACGAGGAATATGGAGGATTATTTGACTTGGGTCGATAGTAGTAAGATAAAGAGGAATTTGTTGAAATATAGAAATAAAATTGATGATTTTGAATTATCATGAGTGTGCTTATTACTTTATTATATATATTTCTATAATTCTAAAATAAAAATTTTATTGATGATGATGATGATCTATGATCTATGGAATAATATGATCTATGAAGTAATATGTAATGAATTTAAATAAAATATAAAAAAAATTTTGAAATGGGGGAAATTTAATCCAATCCTTGATGGCAAACATGTAAGTGATAAGAATGGAGGGAGAATAAAAAGAAAAAGAAAAAATAAGGGGCATGGGGGCTATAACACATGAAAATGGACCAACAACCAACTTCTTCTTGAACAATAAATCAAATCAAATTAAAATTATAAAACAAAACCCCAATCAAATCAATAACAATAAACATAAAACAAAAATCTAAACCATGAAGTGAAAAAATAATATTGTATATATTTTTTTAAACGTTAAAATTACCCATATAATTTCTTAAATCTTGCTTTGAACCCAGTGGTGGACCATAATTACTTCCCAGACTTACTGGAGAATTCATACCAGAACCGGATATTGGAGTGATTGGACTTTGCATACCATTATTTTGACCGAAAACTGGCGATTGAACCAATTGAGGACTATTTCTAGCGGCAACGGCAAGTGATCCAGCAGGTTTATACAGTTTATTTTGACTAATCACCGTTGGATTAGTCATTGTCACTGAATTTCTACTCAATACAGTTGGTGTCAAATTCAGAGTTGATTCTTGTGATTCTGACCATTGATCCATTGGATTAATACCTTGTGGAATGTTTTCCAATTTTGGTGATGATGATGCCTTATGGGCAAATTTAGGTTGATAATCCGTGTAGAAATTGAGTGAAGAATATGGTCTTTGATTCAATTCTGATGGAGTTGGTAAATTAGAAAGTTTTGACAATTGTTGTTTAGTCTTTGGTTGTTGTTGTTGTTGTGGAGGCATGCGTCTTTGTTGAGGTGTATAGTATGCATATTGTTGTTGTTGAGGATATTGTTGAGGATATTGTTGAGGGTATGACATGTTTCCATTTGGCAGTTGATGCTGCTGATATTGATAATGCTGTTGTTGATGTTGTTGATGTTGTTGTTGTTGTTGTTGTTGTTGCAAATCTTGTTGATATGGCTCATAATCGTTCAATGGATTTTCTGGATATACAGATGAAGCATAATTTCTATCGAAATCCGTATTGATATTTAAATTTGGAGTGCTTTCCTCAGTATCATCCAAAGTTGAAGGAGCAGCAGCAGCAGCAGCAACAGATGATGGTAATGATGGCAATGGTGGAAGAATGACTTGTTCATTAGTATCCTTCTTATGATGTTTAATTGAATTCTCCCTATCGAAATACACATTATAAATGGATTTCAATCTACGAAGCTTTTCACGTTCATCTGTACTCAATGATGGATCATCTTCATCATCATCATCCGGATTCCTTGGGTATGAAATGGATGCATTTTTGTCAGTTGCAAATTCTCTTACATTTAATTCCTCTGTATTGGAAGCATATGAAGCTCTATTAGCATTATAAGATGATCTCTTATCATTGGTGTTATTGAAGATAGATGTATCATCATTTAATTGATTAACCAAATGCGCAGTACTCATTGAAGGGGCAGAAGTTGGTCTTGAAGATTGATCAAGTACATGAGATCTTGAATCTTCAAAATTTTCATCATCGTCATCGTCATTCGCGGAAGAAGTTGTGGCAACATCAACATTTTCCACTGAAGTTGTCTTAAGCTCTGCTAATTCAGAAGAATCTCTAGTGGTATCATCGGTTAAGAAAACTTGTGATAAATTAGTCTTTGCCAACATTTCTGTTGATTTTGAAAAAGGATGAACTGATCTCGTCATCGATGAAGATCTTGAATGATCGGATTCTGCTGGTGCATATGCGGAATATTGTGATCCTAAACCTCTTGCGAATTCATCCAATGATCTCTTTGAGCCGGTTTGTTCACCATATGGTAATACAAATGAATCGACATATCTTCCAGCATTAATGGTATTAGTTACCGATTGATTATCATGATTGAAAAATGAACTATGATTATATGGTGAACCACTTTTCGGTTGATTTGAATAAACGTTTGTTGGATATTTCAAATCACCATTTTCAAAAGGATTATTACCACCACCAGCACTCTCTTTGGAAATGAATTTACCCTCATTACCATTTTCATAATAATTTAAATCGATATCGGGTAATATAGTATTATCACCATTGAAATCTGGATCATCATCTTCTAACGCCTCCTTCTTACCCTTTTTATAATTCTTCCAAACGAAGAAACCTATGAACAAAAGACAACAAACAACGGGAACAACAACAGCTACAACAATTGTCGTTGTATTACTAGTTGAATCAGTGGGTAATTGACATTTTTGCAGAGATCCTTTACATTTTTCTCTCTTTGATAATTGAAGATTGAGTGAATATTGTGAACCACTGGTTGATATGAAATCCGTTATACCCATCCTTCAGTCTTTGTCTGTATATATGTATAACTAGATATATCTATATCTATTTCAACTTAACTTTGAATCAAAATTGTAAACAATAATAATCCAGGACGAACAAAAAAAAAATTTTTTTCCCTTTGTTATTATTATGGTTTATTATTGTTGTGGGTACGCGTTATGGATCGATTAACCAAGAGATATAACTTGTATCTGTGAATATATGTATGTTATAGTAGTATGTGGATGAGTGTAGTTGGTCTCTTCTATTGAATGAACAACCTAATGCAAACGAATGTAATTCTTGATCGTAATATTATTGATACGAATATGTTGTTGAAATCAACTCCTCTTGTCTTGATCGGTGATGATAGTGATCGTAATAATACCGTGGTGTCGGCCAAGCAAATAAATAGTAGTGAATGGATATCAGTTAGTGATTGAGATGAAATGAATTAGCCAGTCAATCAATCAATCAATCAGTAGTCAATTAATTAATTAATTAGTTGATGGAGTAGTAGTAGTAAATCGGAGGTGATTAAAGAATTTGAAATTTTCCCATTTCTTCTCCTTGTGCTCTGAAAAGAGACTAAATGAGAATTTGGTGTTTTTTGGCAGAGTTGTTATGACAACTACCACCAACTTCCAACACGATAATCATACACCGATCTAGATCATATACATCTGGATAGTGATAGTGATAGAGATATAGAGATATTACGGTATATATATATGAATCAGATTATATGTTTGAAGAAACTATAATCTAATCATATATATATACATATTTACAATTACGATACAATTCACAGTATTAAAAACATTGTCAATTGCATATATATACAAAATTGTGGGTTCCAAAAATTCGTTATAAACCATTTGAAATGGAGACAAATCCCGGATGGCTCTGGTAAAAGGCAAGAACCATATACGTGATTGAATTTGATCTCCTGGTTGATTGTAAAGAACAAGAGAAGAGGAAAAGTTTTTCCACTAGGAACTTTTGCGCTTTTTATACTTTTCTCTCCTTCCGCACTCACTCACTCTCTTCGCTGCAGAGGCAGGGTAACTAGCTGCTTACTATACACTTTTCCCATTCTCAAACAAATATATCACATCATCCAAATCATTCATAGTCACATGAGACGATGTTGATAAGGAGTTAAGTCTCTGTATTATCAATCGATAAACAACATCCAATTGCTCATAACTTTTCAAACTTTCAAAGAATTTGAATTGACTCGTTAATTTCTTTAATCTTGGATCTCTATTGTTCCCACTAGGATGATGTAAATACAAATAAATAATTGAATCATCATCTTCACTGATGCCATTGCCCAGCTTCATTCTCTTGATCAATTTGGAATCCCCAGATATCACTATTGTCTTTGTATATCGAGTATTTGTCCTTCGTGACAATTCTTTTGTAACATCTTTACACCGTTTGATCGATTCCCATGGTATATTCATTGAAATAGGGTAATTTTCAAGTTTCAAATTGATAAAATTCTTATATGGCATACCTATCAAACTCCATAACTTGTTTTGTAAAAACCCAATATCGGCAAATGTGGTGTTATCGTCAATTTTATGAAGTAATTTTTCATTTCGCACCGTACATCTTTTCATATAATAATTTATCAAGATTTTGTCAATTTTCAAATATGGATTCGTGAATAATACGTCGAAAAGTGCTGGATCATTCTTGAACAATGATTGATAAACCTTCATCACCAACTCTCTCAACTCCTCGCTCTTCCATTTTCTATGTTTATCGTCATCATCGCCACTTCTTACCCAGTCATAATCTTCATCATTTGTCGAATTAGCCCAATTATTCAATACAGATTCCAAGGGGAGTACCATATTTGAGCCGTGTGATTGTACCATCACTTGCATCACCTCATTAAGAACCTGACATATGGGCTCCGGCTCGAAGATTAGTCGATCATCAATCAAATACAAGATTCGACGACTACTATTCGTTGTCTGATGATGATGATGATGAGATGTAATTGGTCGTATAATGGTTTTCATCTGTTGTTGTTGTTGAAATGGTAGTGATGCCAATTGGCTCCAACCACACCTTCTTGATCGTATTACATTATTGATGCTTGTTATAGAGGAGGATCGTGTTGGTACTCTTCTTTGCATTCTAATCTGATCTTACTGTCTCACTCACTAGTGTAATTTTTTTCTCTTATAATTTTCAAATTCTGGGGAATTCAACATACTACAACTACAACTACTACTACCACTACTACTACATTGTAAAACAAAAATTGTTGTAATGCAATCATTCATGCGAAATGATGATGAAGATGATTGTTTAATCTATATAAATTTCATCTCTATGCTGACTTATACAAATAAATGATATGGTTATGGTTATGGTTATGGATATGAATATGGATATGTAACAACACTAAGACACAGTAGAAGAAGTGAAAGCAAACAAATTAAAAAACAGAAAAAAACCCCCACTATTACACAAGAGAATTGAAAAATTCAAAATCTCTTATGATATGCCTTCTTCTCGCTCTTCATGGGCAAGAATCCTCTCTTTGGACCACTATTATTACTGTTGTTATTATTATGACTGTTGTTATTACTTGATTTGTAATTACCAGAGGGCAATTTACCAGAATTTGAAGCCCTTGGATAATTTAATGAGTTTGAATTATTTTTCGGTTGTTGTTTCGATGTCTGTTTCGGTGTCTGCTTCTTTGACTTTGTATTATTGTTATTATTGATATTACTATTATTCTTGTTCTTATTCTTCCCTTTTGAATCGTTATTGGGTTTTTGATTTAAATATCCAGACCTAGAAGAATGAGCATCTATTTTTCTTCTCTTGACATCTAAAGTTTCTTCATCATAAAAATTTGAATCATAACTGTTTTCATCGTTGTAGTTGCCACCATTATTATTATTATTATCATATTCTCTCTTCTTACCATTGTTTCTTCTTTTAAAGTATAAATCTCGAAGTTCCTTTGGTAAATTATTCCCTGAAAATCCACTCCCATCAATATTCGGTGTCTTACTACTCCTATATTGATTACATTCATCACCATAATGATTCTCTCTACCACAATTATAACAGAAAATCGTGGGCAATTTAGTTGCCAATTTTCTATCTTGCTTTGTCAAATAACTTCTCCATATTGACGGACATCTATCATCACTATGATTCTTTGATTCACATCTAGTACAAAATGTTCTTCTCATTCTTTCCTCACATTGTCCTTTATAATGACCCTTTTTACCACAATTTGTACAAACCATAGATTTTGGACATTGAGTTTCATAATGATCATCAACCAGTCCACATGCATGACATACAACAACTTTACATTTACTTCTCATATGTCCTCTTCTATGACAATTCGAACAAATAGGACCAGAGGCAACATCCGTCACTCCAAAATATCTCCCCTCTCCTCTAAGTGCAATCAACTCATCTGGGTTATCGTTAACTTGATCTAGACTAAATGAAACGGTCTTATCCTTTTCAGAAGGCAAATGGTTATACTTCGTTGTAGCAACTTGCTTTGTCTCAGGTTCAACAACTTCATCGTTGACCGAAAATGTCCGGGGCTCCCGTGGAGGATCCGGAATCAATACCTTCTCCATTGTTTATTGGTGTATATCTCTCTGTAGATGTAAATCCAATCTTGTCTCTTTGACAAACGAAATAAAAAAAAAACCAACAGAGAGAAAAAATTGTTCTCATCCTTCTTATTGTTACTGAGATTACTACTGTAATATCCCTTTATTCTATCACAATCTATATATATATATGTATATTACCAAAGTGTCCAACTGTTCTTATCAAACATATAGAACCCCACTCTACCATATAGCCCTCACACCTATATACTCTAGTCCAAGGGTGTTATAATACCTTGTAGAGATGAGTTCTTATTGACACGTACTGCACTGTCTGTCTGACTCAAACAACAAAAAAAATCGTACAAGAAAAAAAAACTGACAACCAATTTTCCATCATCATCGTCATCATTGGAACGACACAAGACATGTCACAAGAAGAAATTGTCAAGCCTGTTGCTGATTTGAACATCAACAAGAAACAGGCAAAGAGTGAGAAGAAGAAGAAAGATGTCGGTGATAAAAAGCCAGCATACTTGTCTCCACCACCAGCTTTTATCGATGAAAGAATTAAATTCTATGACGAGTTAAAAGCCAAGAAGGATCTGGAATACGCTGCTTTGGAAAGGAAACCAATCAAGATCACTTTGAAAGATGGCACAGTAAAAGAAGGTACAGCTTTTGAAACTACTCCTTTTGAAATTGCCAAGGGTATTGGTAAATCATTTTTGGAAAGACAAATTATATCAAAAGTTAATGGTACATTATGGGATTTAGAAAGACCATTTGAACAAGATTCCAATTTGGAATTCTTCGATTTTGAAACCCCGGAGGGTAAACAAGTCTTTTGGCATTCATCTGCCCATGTCTTGGGTGAAGCATGTGAATGTAATTTAGGTGCTCATTTATGTTTTGGTCCTCCAACAGATGATGGTTTCTTTTATGACATGGCAATCGATGATGGTGAAACCGTTGTTACCCAGGCTGATTTCCCTAATTTTGAAGAAGTTGCCAAGAAGGCCATAAAGGAAAAGCAAAAATTTGAAAGATTGGAAATGACAAAGGAGGAATTATTACAAATGTTTTCATATTCCAAATATAAACAACGTTATATCAATGAAAAAGTTCCAGATAACACTTCATCCACTGTTTATAGATGTGGTCCATTGATTGATTTATGTCTTGGTCCTCATATCCCACATACTGGTAGAATTAAGGCTTTTAAAGTTTTGAAAAATTCTTCATCTTATTTCTTGGGTGATTCAGCAAATGATTCATTACAAAGAGTTTATGGTATTTCATTCCCAGATAAGAAATTGATGGATGAACATTTGAAATTTTTGAAAGAAGCCGCTGATAGAGATCATAGGAAAATTGGTAAAGAACAAGAATTATTTTTCTTTAATGAATTATCCCCAGGTTCATGTTTCTGGTTACCTCATGGTACAAGAATTTATAACAAATTAGTTGAATTGATGAGAACTGAATATAGAAAGAGAGGTTATGATGAAGTCATTACACCAAATATGTTTTCAACTAAATTATGGGAAACTTCTGGTCATTGGGCTAACTATAAAGAAAATATGTTTTCATTTGAAGTTGAAAAGGAAACTTATGGTTTAAAACCAATGAATTGTCCTGGTCATTGTATCATGTTTAGATCAAGAGAAAGATCTTATAGAGAATTGCCATGGAGGGTTGCCGATTTCGGTGTTCTTCATAGAAATGAATTTAGTGGTGCTTTAAGTGGGTTAACAAGAGTTAGAAGATTTCAACAAGATGATGCTCATATTTTCTGTACAGAGGATCAAATTGAAGATGAGATTTCTAATATCTTTGATTTCTTGGCACATATTTATGGTATTTGTGGATTTGAATTCAAGATGGAATTATCAACAAGACCTGAGAAATTTGTTGGAGAAATTGAAACTTGGAATAATGCTGAACTGAAATTAGAATATGCATTAAACAAATGGGGAGGTAAATGGGAAATAAATGCTGGTGATGGTGCCTTTTATGGTCCAAAGATTGATATCATCATTTCCGATGCTTTGAAAAGAGGTTTCCAATGTGCCACTATTCAATTAGATTTCCAATTACCACAAAGATTTGAATTAGAATACAAGACTCAAAATGAAGATGGATCATTGACAAGACCAGTTATGATCCATAGAGCCATTTTGGGTTCAGTGGAAAGAATGAGTGCTATCTTGACTGAACATTTTGCCGGTAAATGGCCATTTTGGTTATCTCCAAGACAAATCTTGATCATCCCAGTTGGTGTTAAGAATTTCGAATATGCCACAAAGATAAACAAGATTTTGAACGATGAAGGTTTTTACTCAGATGTGGATTTAACAGGTAATACCTTGGCTAAAAAAGTTAGAAGTGGACAAATGTTGAAATATAATTTCATCTTCACAGTTGGTACCACTGAAGAAGAGACTAATAGTGTCAATGTTAGAAACAGAGATATCCAAGAATTACAAAACAAAAATGAGGCTGTTCCATTGGATGAAATCATTGTCAAATTACACAAATTAGATGAAGAAAAGAGAAATGATAATGCATTATAATTTTATTATCAATAATGGTATAATTGCAATTTTGAATATTCCTTTCCTAAATATTGTGTAGCTTTGTGTTTTCTATATTTGTCTTAAGCTTTTTCTTGTAATGCTTAATAATACTTGATATTTGTAAATATCTAATCTTTATTGTACATTTTCTATAAGGATTTATTTTGGATATCCAATATTTCGATTCATTCAATTCATCTATCAACTTTCTCTCTGGATGAGTTATTTGCAGCTGCTTCCACAAGTATAAGCATCTCTTTGTCAATATGTGATGTTGTCTGGAACAAAAAAAATTAATTATATAAATTATATATCTTCCAAACTCGTATATGAGTTTTACATGAATATTGATGATAACGTAGATTCAAAAAATTCATAAAAGATTATAAAATAGGAAAATTTATATTTCTATTGCTTTATATGTTAAGTATATATATGTATAAGCAGGTAGTTTCTCAAACTAAAGCAACTGGTTTCCTTTCCTTTTCAGTCTCTGAATCGAATTTCAACTCTTCATCATAATAACCATATGTGTTATAACCAAGGTTGGTATTTGTGTAGAAAGTATTAGCATCATATGGAGTCAATGGCAAATCATTCTTCAATCTGTTTGCAATATCTGGGTTAGAGATATGATGTCTTCCAACAGCGATCAGAGTACGATCTTCGATTAAATCATCGGCAATGACTTCAATCTTTTCAGTGTAATTACCAGATCTGAAAATTGGTCCTGAATAAACTTGGTATACAAATTCATTTGATAATAATGTCTTTGGAGTTTCTGGGACAAAATGTTTAGCCTCCATTAATGAAATATAGGCAATTTCTCTCTTGTTCAATTCTGAAATTAAATAACTGAAATTGACAACTGGATTGATAGTTTCAGTGATACCTTTCATTCCTCCAAATTCACCCCATGGTGATAATCTAATACCAATCTTGTCCTTACCAACGGCTTCAACTAACAAGTCAACAATTTCCAAGACTAATCTAGCTTGATTTTCAATCGAACCACCATATTTATCAGTACGTTGATTAGTTGATGGATGGATAAATTGATCGAGGAAATATCCATTAGCAGAATGAAGTTCAACATAATCGAATCCAGCTTTTTCAATGGCATTCTTTGCAGCTTGGACATACTCCTTTTTGAACTGTTCAATATCTTCCAATGTAGCTGCTCTTAATTTGTTACCACTGGCAAGAATTTTGGCCTTTGAATCTTCATCGATATAAATCTCAGATGGAGCAATTAAATTCTTTCCCAATCTTTTCAATTCATCACCTTTAGCAGCTCTACCTAAATGCCATAATTGAATACTAATCTTTGTTTCAGTTTCATGGATCTTATCATTGATGATCTTCCAAGCCTTGGCCTGCTTATCGTTGTAAATACCAGGAACATTTGGCCAACCTGAGCCTTGCTCTGAAAGGAAAGTGGCTTCAGTAGTGATAAGACCTCCATCGGAAGCCTTTGCCCTCTTGTAATAATTTTCCAACATCAAATCGGTTGGAATACCATCAAGAGTAGCTCTAGCTCTTGTAGTTGGAGCTTGAACAACTCGGTGCTTTAAAGTGTGTTGGCCGACTTTTAAAGGCTTGAATAACGAGGTGTTTTTAAGATTGTAATTGACACTCATAGTATTAGTTTATATATATCGATGTATATGTATATTACAAACCGTTAAAGTGGCTTTTGTTCTCCTTTTATAACTACATTTTTTTTTCCTTTGCTGGTCTGCCCCATATACACAGACATTGACAACCCTCTTTGTTTAATTTACACCATTGCACAGTTCTCTATATTCAATCTTCATCGCTACTCACAGGTAAACGATTACGAGCAATGGAAATGTCGAATTATGGCTCCATATTGTTTCCTATGTATGTGGTTTACAAAACAAAACACACTTCTTGTGAGTTTATGGGGCCGATTCCACCGACTGTTTTGTTCTATGCAATTCCAAGATTTTTCTCTTGTGATTTTCCAAACCGATGATTAATAAGCAGATGTGCTTACTCTGTAGTAGTGATTGAAACTGTTGTACACAGACTCGCTTTGTATGGTTAGAAGCGAGAGAGGCGAGATCGTTAACAAAGATGCATCCAATAGATGAGATCAATTTAAACAACTGTGTAAACGTTCGTATTCGTTGCAGCGTCGTATTCTACTTACTAGATAATATGAAAGTTGGTTACAACTTTAATAAGATTAAGTGGGGTGAAATAGCGAACATAACTCTATTCTACCCAAAGCGCCTTTTGATATTGTTTAACCTTATTCCTCGGTCCTTCTGACTCCAAGACTCTGTCTAAATATTCGATCCAAAGCGGGAATGATCAGATATATAGAAGAAGCCACAAGAGGGAAAAAGATGTCTAGAGATTAATAAGCAGCAGTATTCCATCATACACCGGGTTCACCACCCACCGCTATCAGCTATGAATACGCGAAATGGACAACACTATGAAATGAAGACAAGACATGGGGTGAAGCAGATTGGAGTAGATCATCTGTTATTAACTAATAATCTAACTAACTAACTAAAGTAAGTAACTAACTAACCAGATGCTATAAGAAACAGTCATTTGCAAGAATATGCACGACTTTTCTAACCCCGTGATGTATAAAAAGAATGATGATGATGGAGATGGAGATCAGTTCATATTGCCACTTCAATCAAAACTACAACGCATTACTATTAATCAATTAATCAGTATACAATGTCTACAGCTAAACCACAAACACCAACTTTGAAACCGGTCTTATTCATAGATATAGATCTTGAAGGTCCTCCAACGGCTGTTATCCAAAACAAGGCTAAATCAATCAGTATGTATCATTTATCAACCATACTCAATCTATTTTAGTAGCTGGGATTCTTTGCAGTTTTTTTTCAAAACCGTGTACTAACAACAATACTATCAAGATGTTGCTGTTGTTAAAGGTGGAACCATCACATCCACTGATCCAAAATATCCATTTGATGCCGAAGTTTATTTAGGATTTGATGATTTGACTACTGCATCTACAGGTACAGTTTCCGGTTTGGATTGCAAGCTTTATCTGAAATCCACCAAATCTGGTAAAGGTATTTTCGTCACTTATTCCGGAGTCGTTCAATTGAATGAAAAAGTTGGTGGACTCTTGGGTAGTACTTCTGAAAACATTCTTAGTTATGATGATGCCTATGTTACATGTCATCCAAAATTCGAATTGGATGACGAAGTTGAAGACGATATCAAATGGGTTTCTGCTCATAATTTCATCGGTAAGGGTAGATTCATCAGAGATTCAAAGGGGACTTTGAAAGTGCAATACCAGCTTTTCATATTAGCTTGAGTCGTCGTCTGTGTATATGTGTTAACTGCCCTGGCAGACAGCCGGTTGACAGATTTGTAAGACCTTGCCGTGTCAATAAAAAGCGTTTTTTTGAGTGAGAACAAAAAAAAAAAATATTAAAAATTAAATATTACAAACAGTAAAAGAAACAACTTAATCAGTACAAACAAGACACTTCTGTTCTCATTTTGACCATATACACCACCGATAAATAAAATCATCTACCAAAATCAGAGATCTGCAATCTTAAAGCCCCGGTTTACCATATTGCAACCGTTTATAAACTCACTGATATTTAATGTACATTAGACAAATAAGTTACTCATATTCCATTTAATCAAAGATTCAATTTGCAATTATCCGTCATAATCATTTTGACACAGTTATAATAAATAAAGTTGATAATCAAAAAAAAAAACATTGACACGTTGTAATGAACAACCAATTCGATATGGGCAACCCTTCTACACAGAGGGATGAAGCTGCATCTGAGCAATTGTTTGACTTGTTAAACTTGTCTCCTCCAGGAGAATATGAACCCGGTTCATTCGATATCAATATTTTCAATAACCGTTCAGGTACCACTTCGGCAACTTCGACACCTCCATTCATCTTACCTCATCACAGTCACAATACTTTCCAGCAACAACAACAACCACAACAACAACAACAACATAACCCATCTCCTTTTTTTATGGTGGAGTCTCCCGTGAGTGATATAAATTCACCTGTTGAAATGTTGGTGGGTGGTTCAAATAACACTAGATTTCATAACAATGAGCAAATGATACTGCAGATTTTGGACCAACAAGCTCAGCAACAAGAGTTTGCCCATCAAAGACAATTTCCACAACCACCACAAATCAATTACCAACAACCACCACAACCACCACAACCACCACATCAACAACAACAACATCAACAATTTACTCCATCACCTCAAGATGTTCCATTGTTCAATTTTGATTCCCCATCGCAAAACAATTTGATACCCAGCGGTGATAACGGATTCTATTCAAATGCACATAACAATAACAGTAATTCAAATTTGACTGTGATTTCAGCACATAGTTATGTATCAACATCACAAAATCCTCCAGTTGATCAACACGATTTGGCAACAAGTCTATTATCCCCGTATGAAAGTGTTCAATTTGGCTCGATGACACCGACACATGCTTCATCAGTACCAGCTTCACCATTTTTAAGTACTTCACCTTTCAGTGAACATCCAATATCAAACAGTAATATTGATGATGATAATTTGAGTATTTACCAAACGATAGAAAATTTGAATGTTAATTCCAATAATAATGGTGAACTTGAATTGAGTCAAACTGAAAGGGCCATGATTGAAAAAGAATTTATTAAACAAGAATCTACTTTGAAAATACAGGAACTGGTACATTCAAATAGATTGACAGAGGATAATTTGAATAATAACAATACATTGTTACAACTGACTCCTCCAATAACAATCAACATTCAAGCACCAGAGGAAATTGCTGCTCAAACTCCATCTTTATTTTCTCTGTCGAATTCACAAAGGTCTACTCCAATTAATTCACCAAGAAATCGTTCAAGATCATCTAGTTTTGAAAATAAAGACAGACCTCAATTGGGTAATTCATTATCGCCTTCTATAGAAATCCAAGATACAACAAGGTCTTCATCATCATCAGCGACAGCAAGAACAACAGCAGCAGCAGCTATCAAATTGGAAAAGGATGAAAATTTGTTGAGACCTGAAGATGGCGAGTTCCAAAGGATGAGACATGGCCGTAGACTTAGCAATGCTTCAAGGTCAAGATCAAGATCAAGGTCAAGATCGAAATCAGCTGATAGTCGTCAATCTGACATATCGGATCCAACAAAGAATAGAGAAAAAATGATTGAATTAGCTGCACCTCATTCAAATAAACGTACACAAAAACATCCTTCGGTACATGCGTGTCATCTTTGTGATAAGACATTTACAAGACCATATAATTTGAAATCACATTTACGAACACATACAGATGAAAGACCATTTATATGTAGCACTTGTGGTAAGGCATTTGCCCGACATCATGATAAAAAGAGACATGAAGATTTACATACTGGTGAAAAAAGATTCCAATGTAAAGGTTTACTCTATGATGCTGTCACTGAATGGGGGTGTCATAAGAGATTTGCACGTGCCGATGCTTTAGGGCGACATTTTAAAACTGAAAGTGGTCGTGAATGTGTACGACCATTGTTAGAAGATCATAGGAGAAGAAAGAGTATTGCAGCTGGGATTCAATTGGAAGCACTTAAGGTTGAAGAGAAAATCACTGATGATATGTTGAATGATTTAGATTTTAATGAAATTTTTGCAAGTCAAATGGGTAAAGATTGAGAAAAGAAAAGGCTGGTTTTTTATTTGTGTTTGATATATATTTAATTATGTATGTTTTGTTTCTTACTTTGTATAATTATTTGTTTCATTATCTCTATATTGAAAAGTGTATGGTTACAAGTTATTGGTATAAGTACACTATGGGCACCCTTCAGAGAAATGGATTTTATGAGGAAGAGAAAAAAAAACACACAAAAATCAAACAAAAAAAATTAAAATCAAAAACACCAGAACCATCTGAAAAACTCACATAATCACTTGGCGTAACAGATATTACCCAGGAACCCACTCAACCAATAAACAATGGACAGCTGGATATATTTCTACATATTCGTGATCATATTCATCATTGGATACGCCACAGTATTGCCTCTGTTGCAAGGAGTCGCCAAGATCAAGAGGAGGTCATCACCATCATCAGCAAGAGCTGAAGATGATGACCAACCAATTGCTGTTTCCAGTTCATCTGCGATATCCGGTTACGTGCCACCATCGGATGACTTTTTAGAGTCGAAAATCACGAGGAAGTCCCGTAGAAAGCTGGCGTTGGAAAAGTTACAAAAGAGAGAATTGCCAATTAATTATATACCTGATTTTGGGAATGAGAGTAGTGGTAGGAAGTCAAGTGGGAAGAAGATTATAGAAGTGAAGGATGTGGAAGAAGTGAGAAATCCAGATAATTACGATTACGATTTAGATGAGTTGATTAAAGAGGAGAATGATTTAGAAATGCTGGAGAAACTGAAAGAGTTTGAAAGACAAGTGAGATATGAAAATGAAGAAAATGTGTAGCATTTATTGTTCTTATTAAATTATTAGCTTTTCGCTTTGCTTCTTGATGCTTTTTAAAAATGTCTGAAACATTAAAGTAGAAGTAGAATTACAAATGGTGAGTAAATGGGGTTCTAATAAAGAAGGTAATAATATTTGAAAAATTCTAATATACAATTATTTAATGATACAATTAAAGATGAACAAAGTGATTTAACCACCGAAACCATATAAGGTTCTACCTTGTCTCTTTAATGCATAGACGACATCTAATGAAGTAACGGTCTTTCTCTTAGCATGTTCAGTGTAAGTAACAGCATCTCTAATGACATTTTCCAAAAAGGTCTTCAAAACGGTTCTAACTTCTTCATAGATTAAAGCAGAGATACGTTTAACACCACCTCTTCTTGCTAATCTTCTGATAGCTGGCTTAGTGATACCTTGGATGTTATCTCTAAGAATCTTTCTGTGTCTTTTGGCACCACCTTTACCAAGACCTTTACCACCTTTTCCTCTACCGGACATGTTGTTGTAATTTAATAATTTGTTTTATAAAATAAAGTATTGAAATACTGATGATATTAAAAGAAAAACACAAAACCAAAAGAGAGGGAATTTGTTAATTCTTTATATGAATTCTGATAAACAAGTTTGTTTACATGTTTTCATTTCCCAATCAACATAGATCTGAATACCAATGTTGTTAAATTTATCGTGATTTGTAAATGGGTACCGAAACAACAACAACAACACGATCGGGAAAACCGCTCTGTGTAAATCTTGTCATTGAGCAAAACCAAGCGTAAATTTCAGACCAGACGTGATGCGGTCTGATTTTTACACTGCGCAAACGCGATGTGTAAAAACAAGCACGATCAGTTTGTTGTTGTTGTCACACAGAGAGGGAAACACGGTCTTTTGTTTGTTTGTTTATCAATTCATATGGCGTTGATGATGATGTTAGTGGCGGGTCATTATTGGAAATTGATATATAAACCTTGAAGAATTCTTGTAATTAACTGATAATTTTTTTCATATCTTGTATTCTACATCAACACAACACAATGGCTAGAACCAAGCAAACAGCTAGAAAATCCACTGGTGGTAAAGCACCAAGAAAACAATTAGCCTCAAAGGCTGCAAGAAAATCTGCTCCATCAACTGGTGGTGTCAAGAAACCACATAGATATAAGCCAGGTACCGTTGCCTTAAGAGAAATTAGAAGATTCCAAAAATCTACAGAATTATTGATTAGAAAATTGCCATTCCAAAGATTAGTCAGAGAAATTGCCCAAGATTTCAAGACCGATTTGAGATTCCAATCTTCAGCTATTGGTGCCTTACAAGAATCCGTTGAAGCTTATTTAGTTTCATTGTTCGAAGATACCAACTTGTGTGCTATCCATGCTAAGAGAGTTACCATTCAAAAAAAGGATATTCAATTGGCTAGAAGATTGAGAGGTGAAAGATCATAAGTCAGTTAATTAGTTAGTTGACGAGTGATCATAAGTGTACTTTAAATAAGAATTAGTGTATATTAGCTTTAAATAAATAAATTTGGAAATTCTTTTTGTTTAAAGAAAAATTGTTATTATTGTAAGAGTGAAATTTTGTATTGTTTAGCAGCAATCGAACAATTTGATAACAGTTTCAATTGCAATGTCCAACGAAATTACTCGACCAGCCAATGGGTTTTTAGACACCGTTAAAGAGTTATCTTTAACTCCTTATCCACCTGCAGTTTTCGCTTCATCTCTATTTATAACACCTTTTTTACAAACATCTGCAGTTGCGATACCACAACAACAGCAGGCACTGCAATTGTCAACAACAAAGAGTACAATATCAAGATTATTACCATTTGGTAATGGTAGTGGTGGTGTTAAAACTATAAAATCTGCTAATCCAACTAATCTTTCATGTTTGTTATTTGGTTCATTTCTTGGGTTGGGTAGTTTTATGATTTATGATCATGATTTAGTCAATGGTAGTGGTGTTGTTAGCGCATGGTCTATACTTTTCAGTCTTGTTAATTTCAGGAAAGGATTGCTTAGCTTTTCATTCTGGCCTAAATGGTTGGTTGGATTGGGACTTTTCAATGGATATATGTATGGTAGAACTTTTATCATGGGTACTAACAACAAATCAAAACCATAATTTTTTTATTTAAATTGTTCACCATTTTATAGGCAACCAATTTTGCGATAATAAATATTCATTCAATTCATCATCATCAAACATTTCAATAAATTGTTGATCCAAGGGTCTTTGCTTTGGATAACTGAATTTCCTATATTCATCAAATATCATTGATAATGACCATTTTTGTAATTTCCTGATACACCCAATTAAACACCCAGTTCTATGTTTACCTCTATTACAATGTATCAAAATTGGATGATTTGCAGGGTTTAATACTATTTTCAATGCATCTTCTATCAAATTTGCCTTTATCTTTACAAATGGTTCTTTATTACCACTTAGGCCAATTTGATGAAACGTTATATTTTCATTTGTGATAAAATTCATATTTTCATCTGGATATTCTTCACTGATCAAACATAATATCGATTTCAAATTCAATTTGGAAAGAAATTGGAAATTTTCCTCCTTGGGGAATGATGATCTGTAAATTTGTCCACACACCAATGAGAAATTCTCTGGTGGTGTTAAATTCCGATCTCTTGTATTCGTTACAATATCTCGTGTTTCCATATGGTTCAATCTTTCCATCAATGCCTCCTCCTTCTCTCCTATAGACTCATCTATGACATCCGATCGTATCTTGGCGTTATCCTTTGCTATATAATCATCATCAAATACAAATACTTCTTCGTCCGCCATTTTTCTATTTTTCAGTATTCTAGTCTTCTTTGGTCAAAATATCGCTTGTTGGCGATTTTGAATCATGCAGTTTTGAAATGGATCAATATATTCTCTGCTAATGCTGACAACCGGATCTTGCTGGTGAAATCTCTTTCAGTTATTTATCAATTTATAATACACACATACACATTCACATACAACTAGAGCTATTTTTCTTTTTGTTAAAAAGTTGAGAAAAAAAAAAAAATCAGAGAGAAGAAAAAACAAACAAATACAAAACTATCAAAAGCCATTGGCCCAGTAAGATATATAACGATAATAGTATCACGACAATGGTAAGTGTCATATTCATATAAGCACAGAGATCCAATAATATGACTAACAAATGAAATCAGTCTGCATTATTCAATTTAACTTCATTATTACAAGTAGTGCTATTAATAATTTGCACATCGACATATATACATGGATTATATCCTTCATTAATGGATCAACGTAAGAGTGGTGTATTTGGTATATTTTGGAAAGCTGCTAGAGTCGGTGAGAGAATGAGTCCATATGTGTCGTTATGTTTGATGTTTTTCGCATTTACTACGATCACTGCATGATGGAAATTTGATGATTTGGTGTTTATTATTGATATATGTTTAATGCTATCAAGTGTTTTTTCTTTTATTTGGAAACTATATATCTATGTCTAATTGTTTTCATTTATCTGAATTCGAACATTTCATTTGATCCGTTGCATAAGAGATTCAGTTTTGATAATCCAACCAATTTCTCTAATTTGATCATTTCAAATTTACTGAATAATACTCTAATCATTGATAAATTCAAATCAAAACTTTCCTCTTGATCATTTGATTCTAATATACCATTGACTATTAAATCATTTTTCAACTTGGACTTGATTAAGAAATTGATACAATCCTGGTAAAATTGTGGATCTGTTGGTAATGCATAAAATATCAAATTTTTAACACCTTTTAATTCATAATTTTTGTAAAAATGTAATCTTTCAGTGTACAACATAATCTTGTACTTGTCAGGTTGTTGATCAAATAATAATCGACTCCTTGTTAATTTAGATTGCGATGAGTATTCATCAATGTTTAACACTTCAAACTTGGAATTTTGCTTAAGGTAATTTGTCAATCTCAAATAATCCATATATGAAGGAACATAGATTAAAAATCCATTCTTATATGAAGACTTGTTCAAGATTTGTGATAATGTGACATTGATGAAATACTTGAACCTTGCATTTGGCTCATCCAAGATGGAATCAACATCAAATCTTTGGAAAATTTGTCTCAATCTTGTCTCATTGTTTAATATACCTTGCATTGAATAATTTTTATTAATCTTACTGATCATGGAATTTGTATCATTGATAATGGGCTTTATCGTCAATGAACCACTCAAATTCAAAGATTTCAGATTTGTCAAATTGTTCAATTCCGGAGTGGATATCCTTGTGAAATTTAAAAATTGTGTTAAATATTTAGCATCATCATTGATTGACCACATTCTAATCCTACTGAAATCAATCTTTTCATTGAAATTCTTTGGTGGTGTGTTCAATTTTTTCAATATTGACGAGACATGATCCCAATTTTGCATCAATAGACCATGACTCTTATCCAGTATAAGAATTTCAATCGATGATAAGAAATCGTCATTATTGCCCTGTTTCCCCTGCTTCTTCCCACCATTAGGTTTTTTATCCAATAACATTTTCAAACCTATTGGAGATGCAATTATTATATCAGAAGTATCAAATGATGAATACAATTTCAATGTCTTTCTTGTGAATTTCAAACCAATACAAAAGAAATCATTGGTGTTACCTTTGAAAAATTTCTTAAATTGTAATGATTTCTTCGAGTTGGAATCGAATTGGAAATCATCATAAAATTGCTTTGTAAATTTAGACTTGTTCTCCACTGATTCCATTGAAGCCAATGAAATTAATTTCATAACAATCTCATATGCAAAATTCCTCGTTGGTAAAAGTAATAAAATCTTTGGTCTAGTATAACCTTGGTCTCTAAAATCAGGTTCTTGTTCTGGTTTTAAACTTCCCTTTGATATCTCTTCCATTATACTCAGCTTCTTATTATTATTTTTCAATATCTTATCTCTTGTCTTGAAAATATGGTTAAGTGCATGGATCAAATACAAATCTTGATAAGAATTTTCCAATTGTTCATCATCATAATATTGTAAATTTATATTTTGATATTGAAACATGGAATTACACAAATACTTCTCGACACTTGTTAACTTTCTCGACTCCAATTGTGGAATCAATTTATTCTTGATATGATAATTTTGTGGATTGAATTGATTTTTACTTATAGCATCTGTGGTGATATTTGGTTGATTCTCTAAAATTGTATATTCACCAGCTTGATTTTTTTTCACCAATTTCATCTTTTTCTTGCCTACACTGGTTTTATCCTGAATTGATTTCAACAATTGTGAAAACTCTGCAATTTTAGAGTCAATCTTTTGTTCATCGTTAAAATGAGAATTAAAAGGGTCCAATGAACTACTCTCTTCTTCATCTGAACTCATACCACTTTCATTGTCTTCATCATCTTCTTCTTCTTCTTCTGATGCACCGCCTTCGGCAACACCTGCAATTTCCTCTTCTTCTTCTTCTTCTTCGACTTCATTTTCGTCATTATCACCGACTTCCAATTGTTTCAGTTTACTTATCACTTTTTGCTTGTTTTTCAGTTCTTTATGGTCATGTTGAAGTAATGTTAACAACGATTCATAAGCCTTCCTATTTTCATTGAGTGCATTTCCCTCCTGATCAGAGTTCACCACATCATCATCCTCTTCTTCATCTTCATCATCGTCATCATCAGTATTTACAGTGTTGTTAACGTCATCTGGTTGATCTGCATAATTTCTTCTTGTATGTCTTGTGATTGTTCTCTTTTCCTTCCTACCAAACTTTGTCTTCTTCTTCAGTGGTTTAGCCACAACTTCTGGAGTGTGCTGGAAAGCCTGCAGTCTCTTTTCCTTACGAGCTTGACTGGCAACCATGATATCTATATCTATATGGTTTCCCTTTAACTGAATCACTAACTGAAGAGAAAATTTTTATAAAAACAGAGAAAGAGATAGCCTTCTGTATAAGGCAATTACCGCATCTGGCCATAATAACTGCTGTATCAGTCGTGTCCCGTGACACCAATTTCACTTCCCATCACAAGACAGAGCCACAACGGACAACAACTAGTACTAGAACTATCAGCACAATTGATCCCTATATATTACTCTACATCGTTCATCATTAGACTACCCATCTCTCTCTTTATCACTAATAAAGACTAACACAACAACAGTACATAAAGAGATCACCACCAGCCAAATCAAGCACAAAGAGGACAGAGAAAAAAAAATTTTGTTTTTTTGTTAAAACCAAAAGAATTTTATAAAAGATAATAATCTCATAATTTAACAAGTAATTACACCAAGATACATCAATAACATACCAATCAGTTAAATGAAATAAGATTTTATGTCAACCATTCGCAAATTATCATCCAAATCATCCCTCAATGGTGGTGGTAATAGTATAAGTCATAATGTCATCAATGAAAATGGCGGTATTACTACCAATAACTCAGGTTATGTTTATAATAATAATATACCAACACCAAATAAACTGCCCAATTTATTACAAGTTTTCAGAATAATATTAGCCACAATCTATCTTGCCCTTATCGTCTTAACTATACCATTGTCATTTGAATTAGGTGGCATCAATTGTGGATTAAGTTATACTTTTACCATATTGATATTATATTTCATCTTGACTACATTAAGGGTTTTAAGATTTAATCGAATTATATCTTCCTTCTTGTATTATTCACAACATTTATTATTACCAAGTTTATTGTTCTTATTCATATCATTGTTTTCCGATAGTGATTATCATATTTATGATGTTAATAACAATATTATGGAACGAGTTTGGTGGAATGTTATTATCAAATCATGGAGATTTTTCTTGATAAATTTCACTCCTTTATTCACAATATTGGAAGGTTTTTGCTCCTTGTTATTAATACAATCAATAGGTCAAACTTCGAAATGGTTAATGAAACATAAATCAGAGACATGGTCAATCGTTAGTTTATTATCAAGTGGTGTAATAATAACTTTGGCTACTTTTTTCCTTTTCAAAATTTATGTTTCACCAATAAATGTCACAAATATTGGATTGATATCAGCTTCATTATTAGGTTCAATTTTAACTTTTACATTTGTCGTGACTGCATTTGGATTGATATCGGGTAAATCAACTACAATTGAAAGTTCGTTAATATTTGCATATATTGTGAAATCCATTTATGAAATTTTCCCAGAAATGTCACAATTGAATTATGATAATTTCCAAGATTTAATCAAATTTATACTGGATGAATTGTACAAGATTAATGAAGGTGCTAAAAATAAGAGTTGGTTCCCAATTAATAATGAAAATCATTTGAATAGATTAAGTTCGTTAATTTTCAAATATAATGATAATGGATCCAATTCAATCTATAATTTATACAAGTTGATTTTGAAATTTATCACCAAAAATTTCCCCAATTCATTTCAAACATTGTGGGATTTTTTAAAATTGGCAATGATTAATTTAACAGTTCCTATTATAATCAATTTATGTTATAGAATTGGAGTTTTCTTTGCCCTGACAAAGATAATACCTATTTTACAACCATTATCATATTCATCATCATCATCCTCAAGTCCATCGAATAGATCGCCATCACTGTCACAACAATCATCTCCAAAATTATCACCAGTGGCATCTACACAACAAGGTTTTATGATTCCAAGATCGGTATCACAAACTTCTTTACATTCTTTCAAAGAGTTAGATGATCCAATAACAATATCCATGTCATCATCGGCGTCATCATCAGAATCCTCTTCAGCAGCGTCATCATTCCCATCTCCATCGTTATTATCATCAACATCATCATCGACATTATCATCATCATTATCATCATCATCTCTGGCCCATGGTCCTTCAAAAGCTACACGATTGATCTACTTGTATTCACCATGTATTATCATCACAGTATATACCAATTTAATGATTCAATATAACAATTCTATTGATGATATACCGTTAATAAATTGGTTAGTTAAAGATTTTTTAAATGATGGTGTTTATATTTGGCAATTTTGGCATTGGGTCAATGTGTTTTTATTTTTAATGTTGTACACAATTGAGTTGGTTTTGAATTGATGATGTTGCATAAGATGTATGATTATGAAGTGATGATTCTCCTACTATCTTTTTTTATTAAAATTTATTTACCATTATATCTATATATACAGTTTTATGTCTGTTATTATTTCCCACTGGAGTTTTATTTCGTTCTCTTTTACTTCTTTCATTTCTCTTATAGGTTATTTATTGCTCAAGGTGTTTCTTATCATATTTTTAAATTGAAAATGTATATTACTATCTTTCCAAATCAGTATCAAGCCATAAAGTAATATTTATCTATACATGAACAACACACACACATAAGGAGGAGAAATAAATGAAAAATCTTAATTATCTTCTTAGTTTTATATCTATCAGAAATATTTGCAATTCTCGTCCCTGATTTTAATAAATCTACGAGCTTGACTCTATGTTGCTTGGTTATTTCATCACGTTAATGTAATAAAATTTAAAAGATAATTAAAATTTGAAAAAGTACTCTTTTCCATCTCATCTATTCACTCCTTCTCCCTTCACAGATTGTGACAACAACAACAATATAAAAAGCCAGGTATATTTGACCATACTAACCTTCATCAATCATCTGAATGATTGATAAGATCCAGCTTTTAGAAAAGAAGAATAAAAAAAAATGTTGACGTTCATGAATCAAAAGTGAGCTCCATTGTGTTAATTGAGTCAATTTGTAATAACAAAAAAGACTCAATCAATTGTTATAACTATCGTTTAGATTTGTTTATAAAATCCATTGCCGAATGAAAACCAGATACATCACCACACAGTCGAAACTGGGATGATAAATATCCGAAATAACAACCAATTGACAGATAAAATGTCAATCAGGAATTGATACCCAACTTGATCAAATATTCTAAAAAGTAAAATGAACAAAATATACCCTTCCAAGACTAATACATCGCTGAATTACATTGAATCCTCCCATAAAACCTAGGAATGAGGGGAAACATTGAATATCAGGATAATAATCTTGAAAGTGAATTGGTATATGCCACTAAACCCTTGTAGAAAAAGACAAGTGATCGGGTATGTTTGAACTATATTGAACAAACAGATGTTTCCATCTCAAATGGCCGGAGACTTTCCCCAAAGCATTCTTACTAAAAATAGTAAATGATTTCCTTCTTTAAAAGAAAGAGATCCTTATGTCAGCTTCGATGATGATTTAACAATTCTTTGATCATGAACGTGGAGAAACAAGAAGAAACAAGAAGAAGAAGAGACAAAAGTTTTAAATCAAAAAATTTTGCAAAATTTTTTCCATTCAAGTAGGGAATTACTGTATTGGGCGGGTTTGAGTCGTGTGGACACTATTTGGGAATTATTAGGGCTTTTTGAACCAACTTTCTTTCAATACCACAGATTAGACACAGACAGACAGAGAGATAGACAGATAGAGAGAAGTATTCATATGTATATATGAATGATTGGTATAAGACATATATTTAGATATAACTATAGATGAGTGCTAATTATTGGAACTCTACTCAAAGAATACATTGGCAATTCACAAGAGATGAGTTAGCCCTGAAGAGAAACGAATTGATACATCTTGAGGCAAGATCATTTACAGGTGATAATGCAGCCATTTTACAAAATCCAATAAAGTATGATTACAACTTGAGAATATATATACACAATTTAATTTTAAAACTTGGAAGGAAATTATGTGTTCGTCAAGTGGTGATAGCGACACTGGAAGTTTTCATATCGAGGTTTTTAACTCAAGTTTCGATAAAAGAGATCAATATATATGTATTGGTATCAACACTGATCTATGTCGCTTGCAAAATTGAAGAATGTCCACAACATATCAGAAATATTTTAAATGAATCAAGAAATTTATGGCCAGAGTATATACCTAATGATTTAACAAAGATACTGGAATTTGAATTTTATCTTATTGAAGAATTGAACAGTTACCTTGTGATACATCATCCATATCGAAGTTTATTGCAATTGATATCAATATTCAGTACTGAAAGTCAGAATCAGAATCAAAATACTCAAAATAATTCATATGAATTGAAATTGAATCTTAGTAATGAAGAGATACAAATGTCATGGTCAATAATAAACGATAGTTATATAACAGATGTATCATTATTATACCCACCACATATCATACTGGTGATGTCGATATACATGACCTTGTCGATAAGAAGTGATACATCATCAACAAAGACCCAAAGACAACAACAGTTGAAAATCGACAAATTCATCAAATTCTTGGCGATATCCAACATCGATCTCGACGAGGTTATCGAAACTACACAGGACATGTTGACACTATATGAACAATGGGAGCATTATGATGAACACCATGTCAAGAAGAACATCCATCAGTTGTTGATGTCATTGAGCAGAAGCGGACTTTGAGTTGGGTCTGGTCTGTCGGTGTGTGGGTGGGTGCACTACCTTTTCCCTCCCCTTAATTAAGTACTGCCCTGTGTAGTAAACAAAGACACGTAAATGGATAATATTATGTCAAAGCCCATTACATGAGTGAGAACCCACTGTAGAGATGTAGAATTTGTTGCGGTATCTATGTAGATGAAGCACAATCTAATCCATGTACTCTTACTCACCCCTCTCACTCAGCCTCTTATTCACCATCCAACCATCTCACCAACCACCCCATCAAACACAAGCACAATTACACAAAAGGAGAAGAAAAAAACACAAAAAAAACACAAAAAAAATTCAGTCGAAGAAACACAAGATAGTCACCTCATTCATTCGTTTCTCACCATACACTCCCTCCAACTTTTACTCATATATTGCTCCCATATAGCATAGGTCTAGATATAATCACACTTGTATAATATGTCAGCATCCACTAGTGGTATTTCCCGAGCAGCAGATGATAATAATATTAACAAAGATGACAAGTTGATCAATAGATCTTCATCGGTGACTCCAATCGAGAAGGATACCGTTGTTCTCGAGACAGAGAAGAAAATTACGTGTCATAATGATAACAATAACAACATAAAGAACAAGCATAGACATAAGACATTACTTCAGCATATCGATCATAATCAAATCAATGGTACCTTAACGCTCATGGGTATATTATTATTGATTCATTTCATTTTCCCACAAAATTTCACTAAAAAATTTCTTCATTTGCAATATAAATATCCGGATTCTGAATACTACGATATTGGTAAAGATGATGCATTCTTTGTATTTAATTGGATCGTCATCTTCACTTTTATAAGGGCAGCATTAATGGATTGGTTATTTGGACCAATACTGATCAAAATTTTAAAAATTCATAATAAGAAAAGAGTGATAAGGTTTAAAGAACAAGGTTGGTCTTTTTTCTATTATTCAGTTTCATGGCTGGTTGGATTTTATTTGTATTATCATAGTGATTATTATTTTGATTGTGATAATATGTGGATTGGTTGGCCTCATGATAAGATGCCATTTAGTATGAAATGTTATTATTTGTGTCAAATGGCTTGTTGGTTTCAACAAATTATCGTTTTAAACATTGAAGAAAAGAGGAAAGATTATTTACAAATGTTTTCACATCATATTGTAACTTGTGTATTGGTCATTGCTTCATATTATTATTATTTCACCAAGATTGGTCATGTCATATTAGTATTGATGGATTTTGTCGACATTATATTACCATTGGCTAAAATGTTGAGATATTCAGGTTTCACTACAATTTGTGATTTACTCTTTATCATCTTTTTAGTAAATTGGACTGTATTAAGACATGGTATTTATTGTTATATCGTATGGCATACTCATTATATCGGACGAAATTTAATTGCTAATGCCAATTGTCTGCTTTTCATCAATGAAATTGTCAAACCGAAAAGATGTTTTACCGATCGTACAATTGATATATTTGTCATATTATTATCTATTTTACAAATCATATTATTAACATGGATGTATCTCATCTTGAAAGTTTTTTATAAAGTGATCACTGGTACTGGTGCTGATGATGTTAGAAGTGATAGTGAACAGGAAGATGAATAAAACTCATAAAAAACGAAAAATCTGTAACTTATTATTATTCTTATTATTACATTACATATAGACTTATACATTATAAAGAAAAAAAAAAGATGCTGCTTTTCTTACACTTATAATATGATAGATGCCACTTGTAAGCAAGTAAC
The DNA here is from genome assembly GCA_003706265.2 of Nakazawaea holstii. Taxonomy (NCBI): domain Eukaryota; kingdom Fungi; phylum Ascomycota; class Pichiomycetes; order Alaninales; family Pachysolenaceae; genus Nakazawaea; species Nakazawaea holstii. Next base: position 85,830 of record PPKU02000032.1, on the reverse strand, counting down.
TATCCACGGTTCAATGTAGCCAGAATTCTTGGATCGCAACTCGGTAGAAGACAAGGAATCTTTCACAAAATTTCTTCATTTCTTTTAACAGTTTTATATAGTATTTAGTGATAGTGATACAGGCACAGGTATACTATACACAATTTAAGTATGAATCATTAGTTCTCAAGATTAAGTTAAGTCAAGTAATAGCGGTAATTGTAGATACTCTCAGCTTTAATTCTCTAACGTGATGGGGAATTTTGGCGAATTAAAAGATGAACTTATAATGAGAATTTGAACTTCTTTACCAGAATATGCAATTAACATAATCTAATTTTGAATCATTATCAATCACAACATAAAATAATCAAAGATGAAAATCTTGTGTATCAAAAGTGGAATCCTCAACAGATGTTGAAGTAAAGATAATCCAATTTTTTATGTATTAGATGGGGATTGGTATATATTTGCAAAATTGGGGGAAACTGGAGGGTGAAATTTTAGAACTTTTTAGAGTTTGCAGATTCTGGTGAAACTCCGTGACTTGCTGGTCTTGTACGCTTGGCTAAATGATGATGAAGATAAAAGATACTGAAGCTATTTCTATCCTCTTTTTATAATCAATCATAAAAATTATATCTGTGACACAACTGCGATACTGTATACACATTATATTAACTTATTGCCATATTTAATACATCGATACAATGGCATTTTTTCGAAGCTTCTTCGGACCAGTGGATATCAAATTAGATGCAGAAGGGTTCCCTACAAGTGAAACGAAAGGTGCTTTTGCTGCTTTGCGAACAAGGGAAGAAGAAATGAGAGCAATATTATGGAACAAGGTCCCATGGGGTAAATCTGCACGCACAAAACAACCACAGAAATTTGTTCTGGTGCCATTGGATAATTCATCAACCGTGGTGTGAAGATTCAGAATCACTTTGGACGGTCAAACAATAGATCTACCGATAGTCCATTTCGGAATGTTACATAAATTTCATATCAATCTTTCGAATGCTCCGATGAGTTTGAGACATTTCGAAAGCACGTATTTAGTTCCAGCTATAACTGATTGGGATACCGTGATTGATTTCGAGAGTTTACCACTTAATTCTTATCCCATAGGAATTTTCAATACAACTGAGGAGAAAAATGTTGAATTTTATTTCCATACGAACATGATCCTTCCCATAGAAGATCTCCAGATGGCTAATTTAAAACAAAATGGTGATTTTGAATTACTAAGACAACGCTATTTGGATTTTTGCCGCAATAATCTCAACGTGCGTCCTGAGGGAACAAGAAATCCACAAAATGGGAAAGAGATGACGCCTTCTTCTGATTTCCAAAAGAGTTTAAAAGGTTTGGGGTTCTCGTTGATACCCAGCTATTCGATTGGATATATGATACATGAAGTGACTTTCTTCATACCCACCGGATTGGGCGAGTTGAAAAGTCCACTGTCTGGTATAGGAGAAACTTATGAGATTTTGAAGCAAGGAAGAGCGAATTTTTTTGATCAAACTTATGAGAATATTGTATTTGAAACCGATATGAATGGTTGTGTTACCGGGTCAAGTACAAAAGACTTTACTCCAACCCCTGAAGTGATGATTAAGACTTTTAATAACAGCATCTCCAAATTAGTTTCAACTATGATACATGCTGGAGTTCCAAAAGGAATCATAAGTGACTATGACAACACCATATTCATCCACCTTGATGAGAATTTTTTGGTGAAGGAAAAAGCTAGTGTCATTGAAGTCGGGACTTGTAAAGATAAAAGGTATACCGTTGAGGGAAATCGTATATTGATAAAGTCCACAAGTAACAGGTTACGTGCTTATATTGCTTCGTTTTTTTGGACTTCTCCTGAAACTCTTCGGGCCCAAGAAAGATTTAGAATTAATGTGACTGAGTGGTTCGATAATCATAATCGGGGTGTGGATAATTCAGGTGGTGAAGATTCAGGATGTGAAGAAGATTCCAACAAGGAAGCTAGTAAAAAAGCTGAGGAAGATGCTAATGAAGGTTCCACTTGTTCTACAGGAAACCAATTTCAATCATAGCAGCCAGGGAAAGATAGTGACTCAGGAGAAGGAAATTCTAAAAGACTGAAAGACAATCAAGGACAAATATTAAACAGAGAGACCACCTTGCTGGAAAGCTAACAGAAAGAAGGTAACAAAGATCCAGAGAAACGTGGTTCTGCAACTCCAGTTAATGCAGCAGAAACATCATAGATCGGTACTGTTGCCACGACTTTTAACGACACAACTTTGTTGAATTGAAGTTACCAAGTAAATACAGCAAAACAACAACATGGATCCATTATTAATTAGATATAATCCATACCTTGATGATTCAATTGGATCAGGATATACCATTTTCGCCAATCTTAACTGGTGAATGATCATTTTATTAATCCACAATATTCAGGGTATCTAAGTTCAGCTCATATATCATGTAATAAATAAAGAATTGGATAAATGTATAAACTCATATCTTATAATGGTAATAAACCCAACAAATTCAAAAAAGGTCAGCTCTATGATCACTCGTTACTTTAGCAGTCGAAAAGACAACAAGTTTAGTTAATGAATCTAATGGTAATGGTAACATTTCGAGATCTGTCAAAAGTTATGGGAACCATCGAAACTCTTTATTATAGAATTTAAGGCATCATGTCAAATATTAAAGAAAAAAGAAGAAGTTTTAATTACTGTTAAATATTACGTCGATGTTTAAAAATTGGAGAACAAATGGAGATATTTTCAGAATTTATTAAACCTTTAATGCCAGAGTTGCAATCCAAGAAATTTGGCTATATCAGATCAATCCCACTGATTAGCAGGGTTAATCTTGCCTATTTGGTGTATATCCGTCCAATCAGTTTTTTCCCTTTACACATCTTCTCGCTTGAAAGGGGGGCGGTCTTTGCCTTTGTGGGGAAAAAAAAGACTCAGTGGAAATGTCAAAAAAACTCAACATGATAAAATTATCATTTCAACTATTTAATCTATAAAGATTTCATTTATCTTAGTAATAGGGTCAGAAGCAAGATGGTTTCTATTGAAGAAGTGAAGCAACACAACGAAGAATCCGATTGTTGGATCATCATCCATAACAAAGTTTATAACGTTACTGAATTTCTTGATCAACATCCAGGTGGGAAGGCAATCATCTTGAAATATGCCGGTAAGGATGCAACTAAGCTGTTTGACACTGTTCATCCAAAGGATATAGTCAATCATTTGTCACCAGATAAACACCTTGGTGAATTAGAACAAGGTGACTCCATCGTTGAAGTTGACGCAGGTGATGAAGAAGAAGATGAGGTTTTAAGTGAAGAAGATGAAGAAAGGAAGGAATTACGTGATTTGAAACCGGATTTAGCTGAGATTTTCAATCTTTTCGATTTCGAATTAGTGGCAAAGGACACAATGACAAAAGGTGGATGGGCATATTATAGTAGTGCTGCAGATGATGAAATCACATTGAGAGAAAACCACTTGGCATTTCAACGTATTTTTTTCAAGCCAAAGATATTGATTGATGTTTCCAAAATTGACTTGTCAACTACCATGTTGGGGACAAAGACCAGTTTACCATTTTATGTCACTGCAACACTGTTGGGTAAATTAGGACATCCAGATGGTGAAAAAGTCTTGACTAGAGCTTGTGGTACATCTGATATCATCCAAATGATTCCAACGTTGGCGTCATATTCATTCGATGAAATCGTTGATCTGAGTATTGATGAACAAACCCAATGGATGCAATTATATGTGAACTCCGATAGAGAAGTCACGAAGAAAATTGTGCAACATGCAGAAGAACGTGGTGTTAAAGGTTTATTCATTACAGTTGATGCTCCAGCATTAGGTAGACGTGAAAAGGATATGAGATCGAAATTCGAGGCTACAGAATCCAATGTCCAAAAATCTAACGATACGGAAAGTGGTAAAGTTGATAGAAACCAAGGTGCAGCAAGAGCTATATCTTCGTTTATTGATACTTCATTGAATTGGAAGGATATTCCATGGTTTCAATCGATAACAAAGATGCCTATAATTTTGAAAGGTGTCCAACGTTGGGAAGATCTGGTAAAAGCTGCAGAATTGAAAGTGCAAGGTGTTGTGTTATCAAACCATGGTGGCCGACAATTAGAATTTGCTCGCTCTGGGATTGAAGTGTTGACTGAAGTGATGCCAGAATTACGTAAACGTGGGTTGGATACTGATGAATTTGAAGTGTATGTCGATGGTGGTGTTAGACGTGGTACCGATATCATGAAGCTGTTATGCCTTGGTGCGAAAGGTGTTGGTATTGGTAGACCATTTTTATATGCCATGTCTACATATGGACAAGAAGGTGTTGAGAAACTGTTTGATATCTTGAAAGATGAATTAGAAATGAATATGAGATTGATTGGTGCAACAAGGATTTCAGAATTGGATGAAAGCTTCATCGATGCAAAGGGTTTGATCAATGGTAGAAATGTACCAGAAGATCATTTGTTCAGTAAAGTTTATGAAAGGATGTATACTCCACAATTTAAATCTAAATTATGAGCAGCAAAAGATTTTTATTTATTTTCAACTTATTTATTCATATAATTAAATATATATACAATCATCACTTGAAATACGGATATTAGAAAACGATAATAATGGATTTTAAAAAGAGATTATGATTAAGCAAAACAACCAAAAAAATATTATGTAAAATATTGAAAAGAAAACCCCTATAAATGATCCCCTGAAAAGACTGGAAATAATTCTCAATTGCCAAATCACATAATGATACAACACGAATTAGTCTTCTTTGCCTGTTTATAAAACATCCTTGAGCTTGAACTTAAAGCTTCAGATTTATCAACCAAAGTATCCAACTTCTCACCTCTTTGTAATACACTTTCAATAGTCTTGTGTAAGACAATTTTAGTCTCATCCAACTCTTGTTGAACTTTCATGATAGAATCAGCCTGACCCGGATCTTGATATTTATTCAAATACTTATTCAAATCGCCGAATTCTAAACTTGGTGATGTGGTTTCGACATTAATCCAATCGTTGACTGGATGTAATGATAAATACTCTTCTAATATCTTATTCAATAATGAATGAGCAGGTCTAGCCGGATATTCTTTATCAGTTATAATGAATGCAGCAATTCCCTCTTGTCTTGCATAACAATGTCCAACATATGCTATTTTATTAGTTAGTAATTCAAATTCATATCAATTTTCAAATGGGCGGGTATCAATTCAATTTCAATCTTCTTATCAGTGAGTATCAGTAAATTAACTTACATTGACCTTCTTCAACACTTTGTCTTTGACCAGCTTCTGTACGGCTACTTATAGTTTCTGCAAAAAAAGTCATGAATTGGTTGACGCTGATGTGTTGATTGCAAATGTTAGTATATATGTTGTCGTTGTTGCCTTCGGATCCATAGCAAACAATTCAAATTTTAAATACCCTGATTATATGAAAGAAATTTACTCACCTTGAACGTTCAAAAAAACTAAAAGAAGAGACATCTCTTGCTGATGAAAGCTCCAATGTCTTGGATCCTGCCTTGTTTCTCAATATACCGATGTAATATATCTTCATCTTGATATCTAATTCCACACCGCTGTAAAATTGTTTTTAAATTCTCGATTTTTTTTTTGTTTTGTGTTTTTTGTTTTTTCTGTGCATTTTCGTTTGGTTTTTTTTTTTTTATTACGGTGTTGTTTGTTTTGGTTTTGGTTTTGGTTTTGTGTAGAGGGCTGAATCAATTGATTACGTGGATACAGTTATAAATGTCACAAAAGAACTTGAAAGTGATATTGTTAGGAGATGCCTCAGTGGGGAAGACATCTTTAAGATCTCAATTCACTCATCATGTCTTTTCCAATGCATACAGGGCAACAATAGGTGGTGATTACTTAACTGCAACCATCGGTGAGACCGTTTTACAAATATGGGACACTGCAGGCCAGGAACGATTCAATTCCATCAGTAGGACATTCTATAGAGGTTCAGATGTTGCCATCTTGGTATACGATTTGACCAAGCTGGAAAGTTTCCACCATTTAGACCATTGGATAAGTGATTTCCTTGAGCATTGTCATGTCTCGAAACCTGGGATAATCATAGTTGGTAACAAATTGGACAAGCTGTCAATCAGGCAAATCTCATTGAGACAGGCAAGGGAATTTGCCGTGACTAATATCAGTTTAGTTGACCTTATCGAGGATGTCAAATTAGACGTTATGGAATTAAGTGCCAAGAACTATTTAGAAGTGGAGAAATTGTTTTCCCGGGTAGTGGAACTAGGAGCTCAAAAAATGGATCAATTTGATACGATAATGGAATATGATAATGTCGATATAACAACCTCTAATAATAAGAAATTTGGTTGTTGTTGATAATAAACCAAGCTTAGATGATTTAATATTTGCATTCTGCGTTTCTGTTTTGTTTTTCTTTCAATGTTGTGCTTTGTCTTTGTGTATCTATAACTGGGGTCTATATGTTTTTATAGCTATTCATATAGAATTTAGTTATCTTATTTAATTCAAGGGAAGGGGTGTTTAATTATTGTAATAGTAGTACTCTAGTTCTATCTTTGTGTATCGTCCACACGTCTTTTCAGTTCCGGGGCTGTCAGAATTCAAATTCTGAGAAATTTGACAAAAATTGGAAAAATGAAAAAATGGAAAGGATTTGTAATCTGACGGAATAAGAGAAGGAGAGATATATATATATTTATTTATACAAAGATGCAAAGATCTATATTACGTTCATCTGCTCGTTTGATACTGCAACAATCTTCCAGAAGATTTGTTTCTTCTACTAAAGTAGTATCCAACAACAACAACAGATCCAAATGGATTGCTGTCGGTTTGACCACTATTGGAACTGTAGGTTTCCTGATGATGTCTAATCCAATAATGGCAGACTCCGAGGGAAGGAAATTACCAAAGAGTGCCGAAGGTGCTAAGGTGGTAACCAAAGAGGTAAAATCTAGTGATGAATCCACTCCAAAGGGAGAAGAATCTACCACTACACCAAAAAAAGAGGAGGATCAAGTTGAAGCAAATGAAGGAGATGAGGAACAAGGACAACAAGCTGCTTATGACCCAGTCACTGGAGAGATCAACTGGGACTGTCCATGTCTTGGTGGTATGGCCCATGGTCCATGTGGTGAAGAATTCAAAGAGGCTTTTTCATGTTTTGTTTATTCAGAACTGGAACCAAAGGGTATTGATTGTATTGAGAAATTTAAAAACATGCAAAATTGTTTCAGAAAATATCCAGAAGTTTACAGTGAAGAATTGAGAGATGATGATAATGGTGATGATGAAGATATATCTGGAAATTCTGATGCCAAAGCCAATTTCCCTGAGGGAGAAGAAGAAGTCATTGTTACAGTTGTTGAAGATGATCAAGGGAATGTCATTGCCGATGAAGTTGTTGTTGAAGAAGCTGTCAACGATTCATTCACTTTTGATGATAAAGTTTCTATCGATTTGAAAGATGTTGACGAATTTATCAGGGATGAACCAAATCAAAATTGAATTGAATCAAAAAATCACTCACTCCATTACTCAGTACACGTTATAGAGATCATGTTTATATTATCCCCCTTGTTTCTATAACTTTTCTTCTTTTCTTTGAAATTTAACCAACAAAAATCCACATAGAAAAAGTACTGCATTTGATTATATTATATTTATATAAAATTACCTTGTAATTCTTCTAGATAAATCGGTTCCCAATCTTGCTTTTTAACATACAACACATCATCCATTATATAACATTGCACCGAGTTATTAACATTCCCCTTGGTAGAATTACAAATCCTGTATATAGGTGATCCTGTTTGTGGGTGAGAATCATTTGAAGGCATCAAAAATAGATTATTTAAAGAACAATATTCTTCCACAATATTTTTAAATGTTACATTGATCTTTTTCGGTTCGACTTGTTTCCTCTCGGTCACCTCTGAAGAGTCCAATTTCTTCTTTATCTCTTCTTTAGTCTTGTAAATTGGTTTGAATTCCTTCGGAATTGGCTTCTTTTCAACGAGGTACATACTCAAATCTAACAATTTGACAAGGAATTTTTCAATACTTGGATATTCAAGTATCAATTCATACAATTTATTTTTCCAGTCAACCAATATCTTAGCCATTTCCTTGAGAGTAGAGCTTTGCGATAAATTGTAATAAAAAGCATATAGTTTGTCCAACATCATCATTTGTAAAAACTTGTCAATAATAACAACCCCCATTTCCAATTCATTCTTTGCAATATTAACAAATCTTTTGAAATTTTGGAAAAATAAATCATTGATCTTATGAGTATCGAAATAACCGATCAGATTATGAATCAAGGCATTGATAGTAGTTTGATATCTATCATCGCCGGCAAAATACTTGTACAAGGGAAGTTCACTAGGGATTGCATCTTTCTTCCTCAACACCAATTGAAAATCAACTTCTCTCAAGTACAATTCATATTTCGACATTATTGCATTCGTCAAATTTTCAACAGTTTCACTATCGAAATATTTAAACCAATCCACGTACCAAACATGTGGTGCTTCATCTGATCCAACAATCCAATCTTCAATAGATTTGTTAAACTTTGGTATCAAAATCTCATTAAATATTGATTTTACCGTACTGCTCGGCAAAACTTCTTTCCAATCTAAAACTATGTTTAGTCCAACGTTAGGGTTCCATACTGACCATTCATTTTGTAAATAGGATCTAACATCAGGTACTAAATCTTTTAGAACTAAAGAATCAAAATATCCCAAATTGTTGATATCGTTGTTCAGATCGTCATCATCATAATAATTATCATCACCTGTATGCAGGAAAACTTCTTCTTTGAAATATATCAAGATATCAACCAATTCAATGTCTGTTGGATGAAATTTGTAATTTTTCAAAAATTCTTGTAATATTAAACATATCGTCTTCTCCTTCTCTTCGGAATTTGGTATCGTCTCGAAAGTTGATATAAAGGACTTGAAAGTTTCAAAATCTTTGAGATGATTTGAGTAATCAATTAATTTGTCTTTCAATTGTTCAAACAGTTCTTTTTTCTCTTTACCTCTTTCTAAAACCCAATGTACTTGCTTTTCTTGATAGTCGAGAAAAAGTTCCTCCTTTGAAAGTCCATCCCATTCAGATGATATATTGGACAATTCTATAGACAACCGAGGTATATCAATCCCTAAAAGAGGATCTTCTTCATTTTGTTTCCGTAACTTGATAAAGGGACCATTATTCACATTTGCCTTTAATAAACTAGATTTATCGGAAATTTCTTTGAAAACCAAAGGCACTTCAATACCCACTCTTTCCAATTCAAAAATAACTTGGAATAACTCGGGAGGAGAAATGCCATTTTGAGTTTTTGAACTGCTTACCTGGTCATAGTCATCTTCATCTTCACTAGACGACACTTCGTTTTCATTCTGTTCTTCTTTTTTAGAAGTTGTTTTCTCTTTTATACCTCCAACACCTAAGCCCTGTGGTCTTAATTTCGTCTCAATAGGAGCAACAATACCTGAGCCATCCTTTCCAAGCCCATTTCCTTCTACATATCCCATTTTGGCCATCAATTTGGCACCAATTCCGTATCGTCCAGATCTATCCACTGGATCTGGAGTCATATCTTTAGGGGTGATGAAACTTGGTGTAGTCTTCGGCTTGTCTGTGCTCAAATCTTCAGATTTTGTGAATGAAATGGGAGCGGCAAAGCTTGGTTTGAAATGTTCTTCTTCTTCTTCACTTTCTTCGTCAGAGTACCGCAGACCCATTTCCTTATGTATATCTGGCGCTGGTTGTGTGTCAATTTCTTCTTTCGTTTCATTACTGGGCACCGGGTCAAACCTTGCTAGTAATTCACCGGGCTCGAAAGAAGAAATTATTCTTTTCCTCTTTACCGCCATTCTCACTTCAGATTGTATTTACAAACTCTTTGGGTTTTCTTATGATATTTTATTTTGTATTTTGTATTTTATATTTTTTTTTTTTGTTTCTGAACCGTGGTAACAGAAAATTAGATGACATGGGGATATGAATGAGATAGATATAAAATTGGTGAACAAGTGGTTTGAAGAAGCTAGGTCAATATTGGAGAGATCGAATGAGATATGTACCGAATCAAACAAACAGCTTAATCTTGTGGTGCATGAAATCAATCGTATTTTGGCCACAAATAGGTACCAGTTTCTTATCGATTCTATCTCTCAACAGTTGAGATTATTAGATATAATTCGTAACAGTTTAGAACAATTGATAAAGACTTTTGATAAGGAGTTCAGTGATGAAGTTGCACTTAACTCAGTGGAGCAATTGGATGATGCTTTGAATCGTCTACAAAAAGTGAAAACAACACGTAACAAATCATTGCTTGACTTTATTAATCTGGATGATGTCTTATCTACTAAATCATCCTTTTTGAGCTTGAAGGATCAGATAATTGAACTTAAGAATGAATTGAGTGTTAAAAAGTTGTCAGACAAGCTTCAAGAATTCCAAAATGAATTTAGTTCTCTCTTGGATGAAAATGCAGTTGAATTGATAACCACAGGGTTGGATCAGCCTATAGTTGAAACTAATGACTTGGAGCAAGATATGGCTCTGCTTTTGGAGAGTTTGACAAAGCATTTTGATCAAACGAGCAAATCGATGGAATTTTTCAATGATCCCAAAATTCCTAGTTCAACTAAGTTTGAATTGTATCAAGTGCTACAAAATGATTCTCTGGAATTGCCCGGTGTAATGAAAGAAATGGTTGAGTTGAATAAGAAATTCTCGGTGAATTGTGATTTGATGAATTCAAATATTGCTGTTTTCAAGGATAAAGAAGTGTTATTGATTGAGTTTTTTGACAGGTTGAAAAAGTATGGCTATTCTTTGCAATCTAATTTCATTGAGGATTTCAATAAAAGGTATCATCAAATCATAGATGAGTTTGTTGAGTTTAATGGTTTGAATGACAATTTGCTTGAGTTGGCCAAATATTACGGACATTTTATTGAGTCATTTGACAATTTGAAAAATGAATTGAAAAGAAGACAAAAAGTAAACGATAGATTAGCTGGACTAATCAGTGATTTTAAATTGACCGCTAGCCAGATCCAATCTGATGACGTTAATGCAAGAGAAAGATTTTTGAATGAAAATGGAGAGTATTTACCGAGGAATATCTTGGATGAAGAAGAAAACAATAATATATTATACAATATGTTACCGACAGTTGACATTGTCTTTGAGCCGGAGAACATTCCTAAGATTTGAAAAATTACAAAACCTTATTTCTTTGCACCATAACCCTTGTAAGTCATATATCTTTCCACTGTACCCCAAAATGATTCCACAATTTGCTTATCTCTGAATCTCTTATATTTATCAATGTTCAATACATTGATATTTCCCCACTCTTTCACATGTTTAGGGACAGGCTCACCGTTATTTGCATAAAACCCAGGGTAATTTCTGAAAAGTTCTGAAGGATCGGATATTTGATAGTTTTTAAATTGCCATTTTTGACCAGTGGTGAATATGGCAACAACTCTTCTCCAATAATCTGGCTTGTTGAAAAATTTGTCTGTATTATCAATCAACAAAAATGATATAGGACCGAATTTTGTCTGTTTCTTGATCTTAACGATACCATTTGAGTTTGTTGTTATCGTTGGAGGCTCAAAAACGGACTCCTGTAAAAATTTTGAAATATTGGACAAGTTCAAAATCGATGAGGCAGCAGGTGACAAGATAATAATAGGATCTTTCGAGGTGTCATGATGTGAGGACAAACTGCTTGATGTAGATGTTGACTTGGATTTTGATGAAGAACTAGATGGTCTGTGTTTCAATTGTTCAACTATTTTCACTTGAGATAACTTTATCAAGTATGAGAAATCGTCTTGACCACGATAGTCATTGGCAACTTCACGCTCATGAGCTTTAACTTTTTCATATACCGGGTCCACTTTTTGTTTCTTTGTTGCAACTGTTGTCGTTGTTGATGACGACGATTCTGTTGGCTCTTTGGTCTGTGATAACAGTGAAATTAATTTTGTCCTCTGACCAAAAGTCAAAGTCGTTATATCTTTAGAGTTGGCTAGTTGAATATACTCGGAAGATGGTGTATCTTTGTTCATCCAACAAAACACAATGTCTTTCAATGTCAAGTTTGTTTCATTCACCTTGTAGTCTGATGTGATCTTGATGTCAATAATATCATTGTCGATTTTGACAAACAGAGCATCATTGAACTCCGATGTCTGTGTTGTTTTGTCTTGTTGAAGTAGTATCACTGGCTTATGCTTAGCAATGGCCTGCGAAAATTTGGGGATTATTTGCTCTGGGGATATCGACATTGTTACCACGATGATGATGATGATGATTTAGTTTTATATATCAACAATTTGTCCAATGTTTTTTTCGTCTGTGTTTTTTTTTTTTCTTTCTTTGAAATGTTTTGTGAGTGAGTTTTGTACTTGAGAGAATCTGGAAAGTGTGCAGAGTGATATCGATAAGAGAAGAGGAATGGGTATGCAGACCAGAGGCTTTTATAGATCTGTTATGAGGAGATGGTGCTCCACCACCACTGTACCCAGCTCTACTAATAGGAATAATTCCATTGCTATCAAGCAACAGCTTTACATGGTTGATGAAGTTTCACCAGGATCTATATTTTTTCTTCCCAATGGTACGAGATTGGTCAACAAATTGGTTCTGTTCATGAAATTGCAACAGCAGAAACAGAAATTTGAAGAAGTGATGACTCCATTGATATATAAGAAGAAACTTTGGGAAGTGAGTGGACATTGGGAAAACTATAAGGAAGATATGTTTAAAGTCGAAGGTAATGATTTAAGTAAAGATGATTTAATGGAAGACGATCAATATGGTTTAAAGCCAATGAATTGTCCGGGCCATTGTATTGTTTTCAAAAGATTTGATAGGTCTTATAAGGAATTGCCAGTTCGATTCTCTGATTATTCTTCTTTGCATAGAAATGAAGCCAGTGGGGCCTTGACGGGGTTGACAAGAGTTCGAAGATTTCATCAAGACGATGGTCATATCTTTTGTTCTCAAGATCAAATCAGAGGAGAGATTGAAAAGACTTTGAAATTGGTGAAATTGACATATGACGTCTTTCAATTCAATGATTACGAGTTACACTTGTCAACACGGCCAGATAATTTCATTGGAAATGTAGAAGAATGGGAGATAGCTGAGGATAACTTGAAGCAAGTACTTGACAACAGTGGTAAGGATTGGTTTTTGAAAGAAGGTGATGGTGCATTTTATGGCCCAAAGATAGATATTTCCTTAAAGGATGACTTTGGTAAGAAACATCAAGTCGCCACGATCCAATTAGATTTTCAACTTCCACAAAGATTTGATTTGAAATATAGAGATGAAAATGGTGAATATCAAAGGCCAATCATGATACATAGAGCGATCTATGGGTCTATAGAGAGATTTCTTGCCTTGTTAATCGATCATTATCAAGGCAAGTGGCCCTTCTGGTTGAACCCAAGGCAATGCGTGATCATTCCTGTAAATAGTCAACACGCATCAAGGGCAAACGAGGTGAGAAAACTACTTAGTGGTGACAATGACGACTTGGACTCTCCTACGAAATTGACAGATTATCGATTCCATGTTGATATAGATGACAGAACAGAAACTGTGGGACATCGGATAAAAGATGCTCTTTCCAAAGGCTACAGCTATATTGTAATGATTGGTGACAGGGAAGTCTCTAGCAAGGAGATCAGTATAAGATCCAGGGACGATAGGAAGGTCTCCAACAAGAGTGTAGCCGAAGTGGTTGATCTTTTCAAAGGTCTTGAAGACCAGTTCAAATAAGAATAGTGATAATGTAAATAATGGAAAAAAAAAAGTGTAAAATCTTTTGTTAAGGAAAATTTTGTAGTGGAAAAAGAGAAGGAGACTTGACTAAAGTAAAACAGAAGACATACCCCAATCAGCCTGTGAATGTTGTTACGAAATAGCATCTTTAGGAATATAAGACTGCTGCCATTGAGATTGACAAGAATACCTCTCCGTCTGATAGCTCCGTCCACTTTTCTCAGGCCCAATGCATTCCAAATCAAGAGATATAACTCCGATATACCAAGGAAGGATGACAGGAGCAAGATTTTGAAAGATGTTCCTCCACCTTTACATACACCTATTGAGAAGCCAAAACCTATTAAGCCATCATATAAACTGCCTACAAGAGAGGAACTATTAGCACTTGCAAGGAATTTTCCTGAGAAATTGTATTTGAGATTGAAGTGGTTATTGATAAGAAGTTCCAGACCCTTCAACACTGATGACTTTAGTGCCTTCTTTTCATGGTTGGTGATCGGAAATGTTGCATTATTTATTATTGGTACCACCACTTTCTTTTCGTTGGTATTATTTACTTTTAATACGGTATTTGCCCAAGAATTAGTTGCAAGAACTATTGGAAATATTATAACAAAGAATTCTAAATTAACAGTGGTTTTTGAAAGTGCCATTGTGCCAAGTTGGAGAGACTCCAAAATCAATTTCAAAAAATGCTTTGTCAGTAGAAGACCACGTAAAGGACAGAAATTTGAAAAAGGTTCGCAAACAGCTGCCATTGCAGCAGCTGCAGCTGCTCTGCAAGACGGTAGTGTTGAAAATGATGAATTTGATGATGGGAACTATACTCAATTTGATTTAACTATCGAAGAAGTGAGTGTAAGTCTTTCTTTTAACAAATGGCTCAATGGGAAGGGAATATTGAAGGAAGTTGAAGTGAAGGGAATGAGAGGAGTCTGTGATAGAACCCATGTCCATTGGGCAGAGGGAGATGTGGCTACAAATTACAAGAATAAAGCTCTGCCCGGAGATTGGGAAATTGAAAATTTCAAGCTGGAAGATGTCTTGATAACTTTATTGCAACCTAATAATTTTAGAGTGTTCAATTTCAGTATATTTAATTGTGATTTACCACAATTGCGAAAAAATTGGTTATTTTATGACATGTTAAATGCCAATAATATGTCTGGCAGTTATGACGATTCATTGTTTACCATACACAAGAAACAAACAGTTGACGATTTCGATAAAGGAGATGAAAACTCTCCTTGGAGAAGAGTGACGAGATTGAGAGTAGATAATTTGAATGTTGATCATTTGAATACTGGGTTGGAAGGCCCCTTCGGGTGGATATCAAGTGGTGATGTTGACATGATTGGTGATATTATGGTTCCTGAAGAGACAAATATTAATGTTAAAGATATAGTTCTGACAATTGCCAAGACCATAGCCAAGGAAACTGCAAGGTATACAGATAAGAAGAATACAAAATTTGCAGAGGAACTGGAAATAAAACAAGATTTATCAAAATATTTTGTGTTGGATTTGAAAATTCGATTGAGCAATCTTAGAGCTGCTGTTCCTTTATTTTCAAATGAACTATCATACGTTAATAGTGCATTGATCAGGCCTATTGTTGCATACATAAACTCTAGAAAGACTTATATTACAATCTCATGTCAAATCATCAAACCTCTTGAAGACTTTGACGGATCCTGGACAGTTTATGACTCTTTGTTAATGGATGATATCAGTGCTGAAGTTTATGACGCTTTTGTTAATTATGTTGCTGATGAGCAAAAGAGAACTGAGAGGCTGAAAAAAATTGGATTTTGGTCTTTACAATTTTTCTTGCAAATGATTTTATGGAGTTTGGGTACAATAGCATGATTCTTTTTCTCCCCATCAAGGTCTCTGGTAGCTCTGCTTTGCTTTGCCGTTTTTGAATTTACCCTTTGAGGAGCTGCTTAAATTTTATAGTATTGATCTGTCTACTGATATTGGTAAACCGTGACCTTGGGAAACCCATTGAGTGAATATATTCATGGTTTATTATTGGGCATTCACGTTCGCTTTGTATGGGTTTTCTTTAGCGGTTTTACATATGTATATAAAAGCTTTTAATGTCAAACGTTGATGATGATGAGTATAAATTTTTGTGTGGAGTTTTTCTTTTAAAGAGGTAAAAAAACCACAGATTTTGTGTATCAGAAACGGACAATTTTTTAATCTCTTGATCAAACTGCATTGGTTGTCCACCATCACAGCACTGACAAAAACGATCATTAACTTATCAACATGTCGGGCCCATCTCATATAGATTTATTAAGAAGACCATCTGCTTTCAGTTATCTATCTACGAATGCCAAAAAGTTAGATATCAGAGCCCATCAAAGAACGTATCAAGGTCTGTATATCAGAACTACAATCGGGGCACTTTCTTTCGCCATCTTGGTTTTGAAGCTTTTCTCCAAGGAATTCTTAAAGATTGGAATCCTTTACACAATTTATGGCTTGATGATTTTTATCATCAGTTTGATTAGATTACAAAGTATGGATTTGTACTACTGGAAGGAAATAAGAGAATTTGCAGGTGACACTACACCGGTTGCGGAAGATGACGATACAGTTTACTTCAAGACAAGTGGGAACTTTATCTTGTTGATAACATTGGTCAGTTTGATATGTTACTGCTTGTTATTCAATTTCATTTACAAGATGTGAAGTCTAACAAATAGAAAACTGATGAACAAATTGAAAAACCAAAAAAAAAAAACAAAAAACAAAAACATCCATCAAACACACTTTGACGAATAACGACAACAACAACATTCTGATGGATAAATTGAGCATAGAAAACTTGAGCCATTATAAAGATCAAGTGTTGAGTAAATTTGGTGAGGTGCTGTCATCTAACGAATATACAAAGAATTTGTCCGAATATATATCGAAAGTTGATCAACAAACTTATAGTATCATTGGAATTTCAACAATAACTTTATTTTCAATGTTTTACCTTCTTGACAAGTTGTTGTGCAAGAATACAAAAGAAGCTCCAAAGAATAAAAAGAAGAGAAAGAAGAAGAAGACCAAATCACAATTACAAATATCAAACGCTCAAATTGATGAAATTTTGAATGATACCAAGAAAAATTTGGTCCCTGAATTTACAGCTTTTAAACAAGATTTCGAGCTGGGAAATTACAAGAAGACAAACTTCAAGAAAAGCACAAAGGAAGATCCGAATTTCCAAGTATTGTATTTTAACGAGATCTTGTTGAAGAAATTGATGGAATTGGACGAAGTTGATACATTAGGTAATGATGATTTAAGATCAAAGAGGAAAAATGCTATTAAATACATTCAAGATTACCATAAAGAGTTAGATGACATCAAAAAACGTATTTAGTCAACCCGCCAGTTAATATACACAGAATTTTGCTTTTTTCACATTCATTCAATAAGCCTAGCCTCCGTATGCTAACACATCACCTTAAATTTTTTTTAAATGAACCGGTTATTCCCATATGAAATGTACAGGCCGAAAGATGTCATGTAAAAGAGCTTATCAAATCGTGATAAATAATAAAAATTCTCGTATATTATCTATTTGAATTATTGAAGAGACTAAGCTGATCATGAACGCCAATTCAATAGAGGATTTGATTCTCCGTCAATAACAAATCCCAAGTCAGCATACGGTGAGCTTTCATTCAACTGGCCAGTGGTGGCCTTCCACATAATATCAAAATGAGATCGTCCAGTGCAGTAATTAGAATGTTAAAACGAATGTTTGTCATGATTCTCTGCTATCGATAAGCATAAACACAGTATTACAGCTTGCTGTAATATCTCAAACCATACAACCCTTACCTGATACCAAACCTCAGATCGGTGTACCCTTTCCCTTGAATATTTGAAGAGTTCTCAGTCAATGGAACAAACTCTTAAGTTGGTAGATCAATTCATCTACATCTTCTTGATCTTCTTGTTGAAGCAGCCTCTCTTCAAAGTGAATTGGAGAACCCAACAATAATGGCGACGAACCTTCAATGTAACAGAGTTCTGTTTCGTGAGCCAAAGTACTCATTGTTATATCATTCAATATATCCCTTGGTTCCATTTTCCTCGGTGGAGAGACTCCGATCGATGAGCTACCGCTGTTCTCCTTCTCTTCTTCATCTTCTTCATCGTCATAACCAGATGAATCCGGTTCTGTCTCTTCTTGGTTTTCAATTTCACCAATGAAAATAGACAAATACTTGTAAAAATTCAATAGAGGGAATCTAAGTGATCTATTGATTGCCTGACTTTTAGTCAACTTGAGTAAATACAGAGGGTGCATACCACTTATCAACTCTAAAATCACTTCCAATTCTTGAAACATAAACTCGTCGTATTTATAAGTATCCAAAAACTCCAATATCTCTCTTGCTGCTTCCGCAAAGGTCTTCATTGAATTGTTGAGTGAGGTATCCTCCAAAGATCCAACTCTTATATATAAACAGTATAAAATTATAAGTTTATAAGATGATATAGTGTCACTTTCTGGTGATATGGCGTACCAAGCTCTATTCAAAAACAATCTCATCCCCAAGTTTAGATCCTGGGCATAACCCAGAATCTGGAACGACTCAGACATTCTTGCAATGAAGCTTTATGAAAGATCATTATTATTTCAAGCTTATCTCTTATATATTCCTCATGATTTGAAAAGTAACATGAAGCTCATTTATTTTCGATTATGATATATCACAAATCGATCTCTGAGAGAAATTTAATGCTCAGCAAATGCATTTACAAAACCAGAATCATCGGACAAAACTGCAATCCATCCGCAAGGTAAATTACCGAGTGCAACTACCAACAATGAAATTTGAATCGATAAGACTTCTGGAATATCACTTATGGCTTAAAATCATATGGGTTTTTAAAATCATATGGGTCTTTTTATTTCTTGTTGCAAACTGTGTAAGCCACCTCCAGTGCTGCGGAGCAAAAACAACTATTCGGCACAGGTCAAATATGGTCACAATTGTAACCAACAATTGGTCCTCTCTGACTTTTGAACCGTTTTTAAAAATATCGATGATGTTTCAAATATTTTCTAAGTCAGATCCGGATCTCTTTGCGTGAAAAAATGTGCCCCAAAAACATTAGAGTTCGTTTTTTTTTTTTTTTTTTTTGAAAATTGTCACCTTTTGCCCAGTTGGGATCAAAGACATTTTGGCTATACTAACGTCCGATAAAAGTGATAACTTTTTTCGATAACCATATGCTCAGTTTTTGGAAGGTTTAGATTATTCTGTAATTTTTCTCTTTAGTAAAGCCATCTGTAGGACAATAATAGGCTCGAAAATCTAGTTGACAGATTTTTGCTCTTAAAGCAGATGCGGGATTAAAACCTGCAGTAGAACAATATAATGGGGAGAATTAAAAACTGAACATCACATCAATATTCAATTATTAGACGTTGAACATTCTCCCCACTGACGACACCAACAACACTGGCGCAGATCAAATCAAAACCATACTGAAAGATTGTAACGCTTTTCTTTTTTGAAATCCACCGCATTATCGAGTTCACAAAACCATTTGTTTTTGGGGCACACTTATTTGCGCGTAGGCTGCATAAAAAGGTGCGTCAGTTCTCTTTTCGGGCCTGTAGCTGGAACGCATCAGCAGACAAGCGTTGGGAGACTGCGTCTCCAACAGACCATAATCCCTGACTTCAACTCATGAATCGTAAATTTTAGTACTGATCATGAATAAGGAAAAAAGTTCAGAGTAATGTCAGTATCATTAATCAATGTTACTGATCAGACTCAAGTTGTAGACCATGCTGAAAAGTGTTGAACATTGTTAAAGAATTTGTTCCTGTTGCGATCCATGAGTTTTTAACTATACCTTGAATCTTCTACATTTTGTTTGCTACAAACCTACCGCCTAGGTGTTCAAGTTGAGCTCGGTTAAAATTTTTTTGAGATTGCCGTTGATCCACTAGCATTAGCTTTGTATATTCGCTTTCATGAATAATAGGCAAGGTACGGCATCCTGATAAGGTTTTTGAATGATGCGTAGACTGTCATGAAAAATTGTCAATTTATGCTGAATTCCATGCACTTCGTTAGTCACGACGCTCTGGTGCGCTTTAAAGGGTACAGATCATGCTCTCAAGGACTTGATTAGCAATCAAGAACTTGTCGAGGAAATAGATTCAAGAGACAACAGGCCAATAAGAAGAGAAGTAAATCCGACATTGAGAACACCAGCATTGTGAGACATCTTTTGTGTAGTAGATGTAGTAATTTGTCCGACCAACGTATTAAATTCTTATTTGAATATCGGTGTCTCAGCAAATCTTTGTCGATAGATCAAAAGAGGTTCCAGGCTGGGACAAGGCGTCAGTGAAATATGCATTTGGACCTTAGGGCTCACGCAAGTTGAAAGCAGAAAACAAACATGTGTCACATATTGACATTCTCAACGGCGTCACGGTCATAATTAATTTGCCTTCTGCCTTTTCCGTCTTTATATCCTAGACAAGATTTGCATGAAACCACAAATTGTCTGGAACCCAAAATTATTGATTTGGCATAGGATTGAAGCGAGATAAGCAGAAAGCCCTCGAAGTCACCATACTTTTAGAAGAGGTACAATGAAGCTTTTGTTTTTCTTAGCTTTGTGCGGGTGAAGCTTTAGACGGAATCATGAAATATTGTTGCATGTTTACTTAGTTGATTAGTGGAAAGGATGCAAAATTTTCAAACGGTTGAAAGTACAGAGCAATATCCGACGTTTGGAAATAAATAAAATCAGCTCTATTTACTTCAAGATTCAATTCGGTTTTCTTCCTCTTTTTGTTTGATCGTTTTATTTATTTTTTAAATTTAATTGTATAGTTTCTTGTAATTGAAATTTATTGAAATCTTGTTGAATTATGGAGTCATATCATGGCTTAATAGTTACAGCGAGAGATGCTTTGGTGTTAATTCAAGCAGCGAGAGCTGGGCTAATACCTATGGTCGAAAAAAGATTGACCAAAAGGGAAAGAACAAAATATATTCAAAGTGGTGCTATTTTCGTTTGGGAAGAGAGCATAAATGGCATTCAACGTTGGACAGATGGAAGATCATGGACATCTTCAAGAGTCGTTGGTAAGTTTTTAGCTTATAATGAAAGAGATAGTAACCATAAAGTTCGACTATCATTGTTGAAAAAAGACGAATTGATAAAACTGATATATGGTTTGACTTTAGAAGATGGAAGTAAGTACCACCTTATAAGTTATGCCTCATTAGCTTACTTCAGAAACATAGATCACTTACCTTCAGGGCTCCCAAAATTGATGAGACCTACTGAGGATCCAAATTTTCAAAATATTGGGTTTCCCCAAGACGTTTATAATCTGTCATCTTTGGAAAATATTGATCAAACTTTGTTATTTTACAACGGTGAGTTAGTTGGTGACTCGTTGTCAAATAGACTAACCGATACCCATATTACAACTGTGCCAAAATATGATTATGAGAATCACATGGCCGAGCATCAACTGCCTTGGAAGAGCACTCCTCAGTTTATTACTCAGACGTCAAATCCAGAATTGAAAACATCAGTGGATTTAGTACATAACCCAAGCCATTACCCAAATGAAATACTGAGACCTATAATGAGATCACTATCGTATCCTTTAACAGAATTGCAAAGTGATCCTCACGTCCTGTCGACACAGAGTGGAAACAGTGAAGTTTATGGTGATCTCAATATTAATTCTTACGTTGAATTTTTGCAACATCCAAATCAAGTGCCCAACATTTGCAACATGCCAGTATCTAAGCCTCAGTTGTTTACTGAAGAAGGACCTCCACATCCTGGATATTTTCCTCCTTCTCAGATAAGAGACAAAGAGGTTCTACCGAATAACATCAATCTGGAGCACTCATTCCATTTCAATTCTAGTGACAGCGGTATGTTTGATCCTCATAGATATCAGCAGCAGTACCCCATTCAGCAATTCGAGACCCAACCTGCCCTTCACCCATATCTGCTTCAACAATATCAGCAACAACAATTTCAGCAACCATATGTGCCCTATCCATATCAACAAGTGCAATATCAACCTATGCAATATCAACCTATGCACTATCAACAACGGCACCCTCAAGACTTTTACAATGAGCAACATGAATCCCACGAGCTGGCTGAGCCACCGGAACAACCAAAGCCAGAAGCTCAATATCATAAGGAAGATGACCTGCAAATGCCCTTACAAGAACCATATACCTTGCAAGAACCACTGTTTCGGGATCTGTAGAGTGAGGTGTACTCACTGAGGTTTCTGCTAAAAGGTTAAGCACAACCTCAATTTTCCGAAGACGTATCACTGCAAGAAGTAGAATGTTATATTATTTCCAATAGCTTATGTTCAATGCCATTGATGTACACTGGCCTCTTGACCGTGCATTTTCAAAATTTGACTTGAAATTATTGACTGTTTCTCCTTCACTTTGTAGATCTACCCTTTTATTAATGCAGAGCATACATCGAGCAAAATGAAGACGGTGTTTTTAAACTCAGTTGAGATTTGAAAACCGCTAGAAGGTGAATCTCGAAATCTACAGCGACAATTTGGACAATTTTCAAATTGCCAAATAAATACAAAAAGGTTCCTCAAAAGAATTTAATTAATGCATGTTAAAAGAAGTGATAAAATAAAAAAAAAGTCCTTTACAATGCCATAAGAATCAACGTTGAAAATGACGAGTGGGTATACTCAGTCTCATGAAACGCTTTTTGTCTCTTTTGTCTCTTTCTCTCTTTCTCTCTCTTTCTCTCCTATAGAATGTCTGCTCCCCTATAAAATAAATAGTCCCCAGCATCACTCCCTATTGAGTGATACTATTATTCCCAAATATGATTGAATTCAATCATGTAGCCGTCTCTTATTGAATAGTAATTGAAAATTAAAAAAATAATATTATATCCGATCAAAGATCCACCAAAGTTTCATTAGTACCTGTGGTGGTGTTCGTCGTCCCTTGTTTTTTACATTTATCAATACCATGGATCTTCCTCTCGTGTGCCTTCATGTTATCATTTCTGTTGAATCTCTTATTACAAATTCCGCACATATATGGCTTTTCTGAACTGTGAGATCTCATATGTCTCTTGACATGCTCAGGTCTTTGAAATCTACCTCCACATAATGGACACTGATGAATCTTTTGCTTTTTTTCCTTTTTATTCTCGACAATGAGTTCGTCATAATGAGACTCCTGAGAGCATTGTTGACCAACAGATTGTGGCATTGATTGATGATGGTGTTGTTGTTGTTGTTGTTGTTGCTGCATAGAGTCAGATGGGGGAAATTGGACCAATGGTGCATATGGTTGATGTTGAATCTCAGGAATAAAATTTAATTTATCAAACTGAGTGTACATATTTTGTGGAATCGACAGGTCTCGATTGTGATGTATTGGCATGAATTGAGATTGTCCAGATACATCTGGATTAGTAGGTGAATTCATCAAAGTAGTTGCCAAATTCATAGAAGATCTTGACCTTGAAATTGAATCAAAATCATGAGAATATTGATGATTTTGATTTTGATTGAAATTGAGAATCTCATCATCCAACCCTTCATTATTTTCAGAATCAATCATGAGAGGCACATTCAAAGACTCTTCGGAATTATTCATCAACTTATCAGCCAATTGTAATGATAAATCAGCAGCTTTAGTGAAATCATGAAATTCATTGCTTTTGAATCTCTTTTGTCGATATGTGTCTTCCTTTCTCAGCAACAAATAAGGAGAAACCCCTAATTTATCAACTCCCAGAGCAGGGTGTAACGGTGTTGCGAATGGCGTCTGTATCTGTTGACTTGGATCAAAATGTTGTTGAGGGCTATCGAGGCTATTAGATCTTGGTGACACAAAAGAAGGTGGGGTGTAAAATGGATTCACTCCACCAGGGGATTTCAATGTTGTCGTAGATGACCCATTGATAGATACAACAGCAGCTGATCCGTTAGCGTCCAAGGACAATCTTGACCTGCTTCTCAGATGACCTTTTCTATGTGGTGTACGAGATGGGGTTTTGCGCAGTGGAGTCTGATATTGGGGTATATTTGAGGTGTGTAGTTGTAAAGGTGTTTGTATTGTGGCCCCACCGTTTGAAATCGAGTGTTTTCTATTCAGTCTCAGTGGAGTTTGTTGTTGCTGTTGTTGTTGTTGATGAAGTTGTTGCTGTTGTTGTTGGGATGGAGATATTTGCAAAGAAGCATTGGAAAATGAGTTCGTGATGGAGTGCGTTAGTGTTGGTGGAACAGAATCGTATGATGATATAGTTGAATTTGAAAAAGATTCAGGTATTGTCGTGATAAAATTTGTTTCAAATTGTAAAGCCGGATATAACTCGGTTGTATTCATTGAAGATAAAGCGCTCCTCGACGTTGTCTTTTGAAGTTTTGAATTCATGAAGCTGATGGTGGTACCATTATCAACATATTGATATGAGGGAGGGTATTGCAAATTAGGTTGATTGTTTGAAGAAACAGGTACAATAATGTCATCACTGTTCAATTGCTTCTGATTGGAAAACTTCAAATGATCATTTTCGTCATTTTCGTCATTCTCCTCTGTGATATTATCATCCTCTTCCTCGAGTACATCTCTTAACTCATTTTCTTCCATATCACGCTGTTGCTGGTTGAATTGGTGTAATGTCTCAATGAGATCATCTGATGGAATTTCCTGTTTGATATTGGGGAGTGATTTTCTCTGTGTATGATGGGTTGCCATGTGATCCAACGACACGGATGGTCGATGTGGTGAAAGTGGACTCATGTAAAAAAGGGCGAAATTGACACAGTCAACAACTTAAATCTCTCAATGACTGTCTATGAAAGCTTGAATGGTGAAAAAAAAAACTCTCAACTGGCAAGGTTCTAATTAAAGAAACAGTTTACTCAAAAATTTTCTTCTTGCTAGCCTGGCCAATCTTGTAGTTCTGATGGATTTTTCAAAAGTGGATGGTACTATGAAATGGGAAAAGATTAACAATACCTTTTGAGTCTTTAGTCCATAAATTGAAATGCAACTCTGTAAACCAGTGAAGATATTGTACAACTTCTTCACTCGGATTTCAAATTCGAAAAAAAGTCTCCAAATCACAAAAAATATTGATAATTCCTAAAGTGGAAATTTTTGGTTCTCTTGTTTTTAACAGTAACGGTACTGGTGATGATGAACACTGTAGACCCAGTCGCTGAAGAAGATTGTGATAAATGGTGATGGTTTACCTCCTTTTGGTGAATTTCCCAGAAGCTCTCTTCAATCTCAAAAGAATGTAAGCACTTTCGCACTTGTATGGTATTTATATATATATGTGAATATATATATATATATAGATCTAAATCAGTGAGATTTGTATTTGATGACAAATTAATAACGAACACAAATGTCTTTCCCGAAGATATATGAACAATAAGTGATAGGATGTGGAAGCAGATATTAATAATATCCTGTTGTAATATCAGAAACTACAACTAATCAAGAGAGCAGTGTATTTGTTGTAGAAGATTTGGAAACTTTGAAGAAAAAATCATCCACAAAAATTGTCAAAACATTAAATAATTAGTACAGAAGAAAGAAAATATTAAAAAAATTAGAAAAAGTTGGCGCAATTTTCAGTTTTTATTCAACAGTAGTGTTTGACGCGTTTAGTACATCTCTGAGACAAAGACATTCGCAAATGGATGGTAATAACACCCTTACGACATTACTGATGTTGTCTTGTCTTTACTCCTATTCCCTCAAACTCAAAATCAATCAATTGCTTCAAATTCAAATCCCTCAAACCCCCTTCTTTCCTCGATGTCTTTGTCATTTATAAATTAAATCCCATTTGCCAAATGTTTGATAATTTGCTATCTGAGTGAGTGGATTTGTAATTGTCTATAAATAACCCACACATGACAAAAAAAACCTTGGTAGTCAGGGTATCACACATCCGTTACACTCCCAACAGGTTTCCCTGGTGAATGGTCAGTATTAACGAACCACTAATCCTCGGGCGTTTTACCAAGTCTTAAAAAGGGCATTAATTAACCTTGCTTTGCTACTACATACCACTACCGTATAACTGGGAATGGCTAGATTCCATCATTACCGATAGTGCGTAAAATTCTGTTATGATACTGATATATATAGTGAGCAATGGAGGCATATATACCTCTCCCTCTTTCTGCATCTTCTTCTTCTTCATTGTATACAGACTAGGTTGTTACCCCATTCGCAAATCGCATGATGATGATACATACATCATCGAAGCTTCATCGCGATGACGTTCCTCTATATAAAAATGAGATGTGGTAAAGGCAGGGGCTGTGGGAGTACAGATCACTACAAACAAATTCAAAGACAAATCAAAATTACCTCTTTAGGAGCTACAACATGTTTCAACAATAATATAGAATAAATAAGTTAACGAATATATACATAAGCAGTGTACAAATATTTCAAAAGCATGTATATATCTAATAAAGACGAAACAGAATCAATACGTATTTCTATGTTTAAATAACTTATGGGTTTTGCTTAACAAAGTCAACACCTTTAGCAATGTTGGCCTTTAAGGTTTCCTTGGCTTTGTTGACCAATTCTTCTTCATGGGAAGATAAGTTACCTAATGGGTGAACTTCCTTAACACCATCAACACCTAAAGTGACCTTTGAAGCAAAGAATTCAATACCTTCATCTTTGAATAATGGAGAGTCAACAAAAGTTGGTTCAACAACGTCTTGTTCACCAGCCAAACCATTCAAGACTGAACCAGCGAATCTAGCACCGGCTTGAGCCATGGATAATGTGGCAGATCCGGCACCATCCTTTGCTTTGACAACTTCATCACCACCGAATTGGATTCTGTGGATCAAAGCATCACGGGTTTCATCATCAAATCTGTGAGTTGTTTGTGATAATAATGGAACAATTGTGATACCTGAGTGACCACCAACAACCGTGATCTTTTCTCTTGATGGATCAGTGTTGGCGATTTCTGAGGTGAATCTTGAACTTCTCAAGACATCCAAAGTGGTAACACCGAACAATTTCTTTGGGTTGTAGACACCCTTTGATTTGAAAACTTCAGCAACAATTGGAACTGTTGAGTTAACTGGGTTGGAAATAACCAAGACAGCAGCATTTGGAGCATTGTCAGCAATTGATTTGGCCAAGTCCCTAACAATTGAAGCATTGGTGTTGAACAAATCATCTCTGGTCATACCTGGTTTTCTTGGGACACCAGCTGGGATTAAAACGACATCAGCACCTTTTAAAGCAGTGGCTAAACCATCGTTTTCTGGAGTATAACCTTTAACAGTTGAGTTGACTGGGATATGGGAAACATCAGCGGCGACACCTGGGGCCAATCTCAAATCATATAAAGCTAAATCAGTAACTTTGTGATTTAATTTCATCAACAATGATAATGGTTGACCAATACCACCAGCGGCACCTAAAACAACAGCTTTGTAGGCAGTTGAAGAAGTGGTGGAGAATTGACGACGAAGGTTGAATTTTGTAGTTGCGGCGAACATTTTAAATAGATGATTGAATTAATTAAATTGAACTAAGCTAATAAGAATTTTAATAATATCGATTATATTCAATTGTGTTACTTATATTTGAATTTTCATCCAGCACTTTTTTTTTCTCATTGATCTTTTCCGTTTCAAGCGCAAAAAATCATGACGCTTTGTTGTTCGGGGATTCCGGCTCCGACTTTGTAAACCGACACTTGTATACTCCTAGTGGACACGGAAAAACTTGACTAGTGTATGTTGCTTCATCTCTTGCATCTGGTACCACTTAAAGGCTCATCCGGGCAATGGACTCGGCAAATTTTCAATATCTTTTCTGGAATTTAAACCATTTTTTGATTTGACACTTGAGTGAATATTGAGCGGCTCATAGTTTTTCAAACTTAAAGCCATATTCCATCCCACATTTCAAAAATGTGGACTCATTTTTCTATTTCATAGATAAGAGTTTGATTCTTTCATAACCTCTTGTGTTTAGCTTGTGGGATTTGGAACCGTCTTCTGAACATTCAGTTTCTTCCATATTGCCTTTAAAAATTTGAGTAGATTAATCATATATAAATTTTAAAAGAGAAAAAAAGGTAAACAGGTAAAAGATAACCTTAATATGAATCATAGCCTTTCGGTTTTTGCAAAGATCAACCCCAATTGCATCTAGTCTCAATCTGAGAACCGCCCTCTCCACTAGTCCATTACCTTTTCATAACGGGTTATTATGGTCAAACCGTGGCGAATATAGATGGAGATATATGTAACAGACAGCCCTTGTTTCCCCATCCTTAAAATTTTTCAGTATCAAGAGGAAAAAGCTCCATGTGCAAGCAGAGGTTATATATGTGCAAGTGTTCTAATAGAGTAACTTCGAGTATATCAATGTGTCTGTTTTCGAAGAACACCGGAACTTGCATTAGGCAGCTCCATTCATCATCAATACTTTTGAAAAAAAGAGAGCCACCGTTGGTGCTACGAGGTATTGACATTACAAAGATTTTACTGGAGGATCCAAGGGAACAGTCAAATAAGCAGTCAAATGCTAAGAAGGTGTACACTTTACCTCGAGCAAAATTCGGAAAAATACAGTCACCATTAACAGGTCCACTTTTGAATAAAAAGTGTCAAGACCGTAGTAGATATCCAGCTCCAACAGCAGCAGAGATTTCTCATTCTAATCATTTCTTCAATATAGCAAAGAAAAAATTAAATTGGCTGATCTATAAATATGAAGATATACCAGGTGAACGGGAAAGAATGGAAAAAGAGTCAGAACTTGCAGAAGCAGAGGTTGAAGAGTCAAATGATTTGACCGAGAAAAGTGAAGAAACAGAGTTTGCAGCAAAACTGCCTGTGGAGTTTGTTGACGATTTTGAGAATGACGAGGTGCGATCAGAGAATGAGGAAAACAGACAAGCAAAAATCAATAGGAGGCAAGAGATTATAGCTGAAAAGAACACTTTACCCGAGGTTTTATTTGTGGGGAGATGTAATGTGGGTAAATCGTCTTTAATCAATGGTTTATTCAACGATTTGTCAAAGAAGATACCTGCCTTAACGTATGCCAAAGTGAAGAACTTCCCTGGACTTACTCCGTCGATGAATTTTTACAATGTTGGTGGACTATTCAGAGTAGTGGACTCACCAGGATATGGAATCAAAGGTAAACCTTGGCAAGGTGACTTGATATTACATTATATTGTGAACAGAAGAAATTTGAGGAAAGTGTACATTTTAGTGAGTTTCAAAGATGGAGTCAAGGAGACAGATGAACAACTTATCGATTTCTTGGTTGAGAATAGAATACCTTTTGATTTCATCATTACCAAGATTGACAAATTAGTTGACAAGTTATCAAGAGATCAATATATGCATAGATTGGATGAGTACCTCATGCCAAGTTTGCAAATCGATAATCCTGTACTTCAGCCAAATTTTCATTTTGTGAATAATGTTGCTTCAAAAGTTCGTAAGGTAACTGGATTGGAAGAGGTGAGAGTTGAAATATTAAAGGCGTGTGGTTACGAAACAATTGCAAAATTGAAACCATTGATTGAGGTGAACCCATTGGAATTGAATCAAAAATCAGTATTAAAAGTCGGTGAAATGGATGAGAAATATCTGCAGATGGACAAAGAACAGAAAAAAGCTCTGAAGAAGGCTCTGAAGGAAGAACTGAAGCAAAATAAAGTTGTTAAAAGGTCAGATTACAAAACTAGAGAACTGCTGAAAAGACTGAGACAATCAGCTAGTTTTGGACGTCCATTCCATGGGAAAAGGTTACCACAAAAGTATTTAAAAAGAAAAGGGGGTAGATAGAAAACCAATATATAGCACACCCACTTCCGAGATCTTCATTAATTGAATCTCGGGGCATTAATGATTATTCCCATTAGAATCCCAGCTATCAACCCAGCACAAGGTAAAGTGACTATCCACCCAAGGTAGCAAAACAACACCATTCTCCAATTGACAGCTTTCAAGTTTCGATTACACAAGCCCACAAACACAGTACCACCAACTGCCGATTGAGTAGTCGATACTGGGATAGCTAATTGAGATGCAATGACTGTTGTAACAGCAGCACCAATTTCAATCGAAAAACCTCTTGATGGAGATTGTAAAATCAACTTGTTACCCAAGTTTGACATTATGTTGTAACCATAAGTCCAAACTCCAATCACCAATGCTGCAGCAGTATAACATAAGACCCATACTGGAACGTCAGATTTGAGACCTGTTGCACCCGAATTCCAAATTAAATAGATAGTTGATAGTGGACCAGCCGCATTAGCAATATCATTAGACCCGTGTGCAAAGGACATAGTAGTAGCTGTGATTGCCTGTAAAATAGAGTAAATATATTCAACTTTGTTATTGTAAAACTTGGAGTTTGCATGGACATCGTTCACATTTTTGCCCAACACCCCTGAAATCTTCTGCTGAGCTATGACATCTTGAGTGAAACCATGAGATAAAACTAACCAAAGGAGATTAGGCCATGCTTTTGGTCCTTGTTTCAAAAGAGTCCACCACATTTTTCTTGTGGAGATAGTAGTCTCCAATTTAGAGTGATGGTTGACACTAGTAACGCCATCTTCAGTTTCAGTTTCTTTCACTTCAGTCAATTGCAGCTTGTTAGCTACATCACACAGATCACCACCAGAGGCTTCAACATCTGATTCAGCTAAAGTCAAAGTGACATCCTCTTGTTGCCTTCTTCCTTCATAGTAATCGATAACCACGTCAACTCCTTCAGGCTTTGGGGGAATTGAATCAATGGGTTTGAAAAAATAGTAAGGTCCAATGAGGAAACTCCAGGGTTTCAAAGTCCAATCATTGTGAACAATTCTTCTTTTGAAAACCGGAAATAAGAACAACAAGTATACCGCGGTGGCCACACAAGCCACACCAAATATGGATCCAATAATTGTAGAATTAGGGAGATCGGCAAGTCCCAACTGTGGAGCACCTTTCCATACTATCAACATAGTTAGAACTGCAAAGCATATGAAAACCAAAACTGGAGCGTAGATCAATGAGTTCCTCACATCGTTTTTAGTTTCCAAAACCAAATATTTGGAGGTTAGAAATGCAATTGAAGCAAATCCGCCGGCAATTGCTGGAGCGATAAACCAAGATGCAACAATTTGAGAAAATCCACTCCAACCCCAATGAATTGGAGCTCCAGCGCCAATACCTGCCCCAATAATTGCACCAACAATAGAATGAGTCGTAGAGACAGGCATACCAATCTTTGTTGCACATGTTAACCATATCGATGACCCAACTAAAGCACAAGCCATAGTCAACATCAATACCTCAGGGTCATTCTCGAAATAATCAACGTCAACAATCTTGTTTCTAATGGTATCTGCCACTCTTGCACCGGCCAAAGTTGCTCCTAAAAACTCAGCCAAGGCAGCTAAAATCATCGCCTGCCAATACTTCAAAGATCTAGATGAGACAGAAGAGGCAAAAGAGTTTGCGACATCGTTGGCTCCAATGTTCCATGCGTCTAAAAAGGCAAATAACATCGCAATTGCGAAAATGTAATCATATTGGTGTAAGGTCATAGTGCTAACTTGTTGTATGAAGCCAAATAAGATCCATATAGTGAGTTCATCTTCAATTTATAGATAGTTCAACTGTTATTCAACAAATTGAACCCGTGGGAAGCCAAGAACTCTTTATAAATATCAAGTTTCGTTATTTGTAGCATTGCGAGTTATAAGACATCAATTATCCTTTCCAAAAGTGTATGACTTGAAAAAATACCAAGACTCACAAGACAAAAAGTCTAGGCGTTACACGTGCCACTTTCAAGATCGCTGAACGCCTGTGACTAGTATAGTAAGCCAATGCAACTGAATAAAACGAGCACAGCAGTCCGTAGTAGGTTGAGGGTTCATGAAACAATTCAAAAACAATTACGATTCATCTTCCTCGTCATATTGATAAAAGCCTTCAGTGAGGATGACATAAATCATATAACCTCATAAAAGTCTTAGAACAAAGAGCTGAGACCATTTTGACTGTCTGAGTCTACAACCGCAAGCGACAGCCAATTCTACTGAAATCAGTCCTTCAATGATGTTCAGCAGGTTTCAGTTTGCTTGAAACAAAAAGCCTTCAATTACCATCTCAGCTGTAATCAAAGACAAACAGAAAAAGAAAAAAAATTTAATGAAATGAACAAATTAAAAAATCACTCGAGATAGACCACAATATTCTGGAAATGGAAAATACCCACCAACATATACAAGCGCCACCGCAACTGCAACAACAATTTATAATGCCGATGAATTACTCCAACGGATCCAATGATTATGGTATGTTTTTTTTTCCTTCTTTGTTTTCATTCGGAAATGGTCTTGGTACTAACCAAAAGATAACAGTTAATATGCACCAACCTCCTCCTCCTCCGCAATTTCAACAGGTTTTCCCTAGACAAGACTTTATAGCTGGGCTGCAGTATCATCAGAGCCAACAACAACAACAACAACAACAACAGCAACAGCAACTGCTGGTGCATCATCTGGTACACCAACTGGTTCAGCAGCAGCAACAACAACAACAACATCAACAACAACAACAACATCAACAACAACAACAGCAACAACAACAACAACAACAACAACAACAACAACAACAACAACAACAGCACACCCAACAACAACAGGCACAACATAATCAAACAGCTATCAAGAAGGATAAGAGACGACAGACCATATTAAACAAGTTGAATAAGTTGGAAGAGAAATTTTATGAAGAGAAAGATTTGTACTACCGTTCAAACTTGCACGATTTACAATTATCATTATCGACACTCCACAATCATACAAATGTCGAGTGCCTCACAAAGATGGACGATTATAGAGAACTCAGAGACGCCGAATTGACGAGATTAAGATTAGGTGAAGAATACTTGGTATTTAGAACTACAAAACTATTCAAACAGGAATATGACAAGACACAAGAGAACTATGAAAATTTGATCAAACAAGTTAAACAGAAACTCTACGAAAAGATAAATAAAAAAATTGTGAATTTGAAGCAAGAAAAACTGTTGATGGATGTTTCGACTTCCATAAGCCATATCAATTACGCTGGTTCATCGAGTATAAACCTGAATGGTTCTTCATTGAATGGATCGAATGGCTCAAGGTCAAGAAGAAGAGAAGACAGTCAACGTAAAAGAGCCGCCATTGAAACAGATTATGATTCCGGTTATGATTCAACAGGTTATACTTCGCAGCATCTGCAAATTCATTCCGGTTATGATTCCCATTCTTCGAAAAAGAAGAAGACAAAGATAATGACAGATGATGACCTTGATCAATATACAATGGATGAGTTGGATGAATTGTTAAATGGTAATGAGGGAAGTGAAACAGCAGGAGGGTATCATTCAACGCGGGCTCAGACACATTCTATCACTTCTGGAAATAAAAAGCATAAGACAGTGGCTGAATCGTTGAAACCCTTGGATGAGGAAGAAGTGTTACAAGATTTGAAGTTGTTGAAAAATGTGTAATACATCAATTGAAATGAAATAAAATAATAAAATCTCATATTTTCTGCTTTCTTTAATTTTTTTTTTGTTGTTGTTGTTGTTGTGATTGATCGACAATAAGGACAATAACTTAAACAATAGTAATTTCAACAGCGATATAGTAAAATACCGATGATACTAGACCGCACAAGGATTGCGGCAATACCCAGATTGTTGCAAAGACGTGTGAGGCTTGCCAAAGGTTACTCGGTAAAACTCTGGTTTATACTTTTGTGTTTACTTGTGGGTTTGATAATCAAAATTTCGAGATCTAATGACAGACCAAACACAACATCAACAATAATTGACTTGAACTTGGATGAGTCGCTTTTGACCAGAGAACTGTTGGCGAAAGTGCCAATACCGCAAAGGCGAATCGATTCCGAGACCGATAAAGTGTTTCATGAAGGTTGTGTCGATATCACTAATGTTGACTCTAGTACCAAGGCTAATGCTGCACTTGTGGTATTATCCAGAAACAAGGAGTTGGATGGTGTCATCAAATCGATGAAATCTCTTGAATATCATTTCAATCAATGGTTTAACTATCCCTGGGTTTTCCTTAATGATGAAGAACATTCTGATCATTTCAAAGAAACTGTCTTGAAATATACAAAGGCTAAAGTATCTTTTGGTACTATACCTAGTGAGCAATGGGATTTTTCTGAAAAGAACAACTTATTTGATGAACATATAATGAATCAAGGTGACCGTGGTATTATGTACGGACAATTGGAAAGTTATCATAAGATGTGCCGATTTTATTCCAAATATTTTTTCAAACATGATTTGGTAAAAAATTTAGAATGGTATTGGAGAGTGGAACCTGATGTTGAATTTTACTGTGACTTGACATATGATCCATTCTTGGAGATGGAAAGATCGGGAAAAAAATATGGTTTTACGGTGATGATTAAAGAGTTATTAGATACCGTACCAAATTTGTTCAGATATACAAAGACATTTGCCAAAAATCTTGATTTAAACTATGGTGATTCTTGGAAATTGTTTATTAAAGACTTGAATTTTTTCGATGGTGAAGATAAGCATCGCTATTCAGGAATAGACAATGTTCCAGAGTTGATACATAAAATTGAAGATGAGATTAAAATTGCCAAATTATTGGAGAGTGAAGATGACAACAGTATAGATGAGCTGTTTTTGGAAACGTTAGTTGACAAAAGTAGTGAACTTGGCTTGCCACGCATATTAGAAGATCAATTTGAGATGGAAGAATACAATCTTTGTCATTTTTGGTCAAATTTTGAGATAGCAAGAACTGACTTGTTTAACAATGAGTTATACGACCAATATATTCAATTTTTAGAGGAGTCTGGTGGATTCTATAAAGAGAGATGGGGTGATCTGCCCATCCATTCATTGGCTGTTGGATTATTCACCAATTTAACCGATGTTCATTATTTTAGAGATATTGGTTATAAGCATTCAACACTTGGTCATTGTCCAAGTAATAGTCCAGAAAATCAATTACCGTATGTTCCAGGGGTGAACAGTCCATTTATCAAGCCACAAAAATACGATTCACCAAAGAAAAATGGAGTGGGATGTCGTTGTAAATGTCCTTCGAATTTTATAGAGATTGAAAATTCTGGTGGTTCATGTATGGGACAATGGATAAATTTGACCAAAAATCCACCGTTGAGATCGAAATTAGATATTGATAAGATCAAGTCAAAGATAAAGGAAAAATTTGATCTGCATTTGAATTTCGGTGGGGATCTCAAAGAATGGAAATTGACAGAGAAGGATATCAAGGAGTTAACTAAAGAAAGAGTTGCATAATACTAATTTTGATTGGTTTTTTTTTGGCGTCAAACTAGATACGTGCTTTTAAATATGATAGAAGTAAGCATATTATCATCTTACTTATGATAATAATAATAATAATAATAGTATTAATAGAAATAGAAATCACTATAAATGCGTTTTCAAATCACTGTTTGAATCATCGTAGTTTGCAAATTCATCAACAGCTTGTTCATCCACTTCAGCAGCTCTTTCATATTTATCATCTTGTCTCTCCACAACTTGATAAGCTTCTTCCTCCTCATCATCATCGCCATGACTCTCAGTAGCTGATGATGACGAATCCTCCGAATCTTGATGATCAGAACTTGCATCTTCCTCTTCTTGTCCTTGTTCTTGTTCTTCTTCATCCATCTCACCGACATCAGGCATGACATCCCTTGAATCATTTCTTGAACTTAATTCATAGAATAACATGAATACACCACTTGTATTTAAAACTTCTCTTTCTGTAGTGACCCTCACTGTCTCATCACTGATACGCCACCATATTCCTCTGAATTTCCTGTATGCTATATAATGACCATAGTTATGGGTACCAAAATGGGAAATTGCCGCTTTCAAAGAGTATGTAAGTGGTCCTATTGGAGTCTCGACAACTTTTTCTGACTCAACTGAATCAGGTGGGGATGGTTGTTGTTCCAAACGACGAGAAGAGGCAAATGTGTTTGTCTCATGATTTGTATTTGGTGTGAGGAAATCATCATCATCACCATCATTTTCCGATTCAGAAATTGAAGAATCAGAGTAAATTATATCATTACCTAAGGAATCATATCTTGGTTTCTCCAATTCGCTCTCCGACTCCTCTTCACGCCCTTCTTCTTCAAGTTCCCTTTCAGGTACTTCTTCCTCTGGTGTCACATCTTCATCAACTGAAAGGTTTGGAATAATATTTGCAAGTTTTTCCTCTTCTTGTCTTCTTTTCAATTCATCTTGTTTCCTAAAACATAATCTAGCATCCATATTGATATCATCGCATTCTGCAACGTATGGAGAAAGATCCAATTTCATTGGGAAATTCACCTGTGCTCCATTTTTACGAATCATGTAGGTTCTAGGATCAAACACAGATCTATTGATATGGATGGTCATTAACGGAGGTGGTCGACTGTAAAAAATTTGTTTTATCTTTTGTGATTTTTGAATTTGATTCTTTGTATGCAATCTCTTATAGGCTTCATCATCAATAATAGGCTTACTCAATTCATTTTCAATTTCTTTTAACCTTTTAATCAATAGTTGTGACAATTTCTCATTGTCCGTGGAGTCCAATTGTTGTTTCAAAATTTTACACATTTGTACCAACCCACATCTGTTACATTCAACGTCATCGATGATCTCAGGCAGAATCCAATCGTTCAATAACTCTGGCAAAGTGTAAGAATTCTTATTAGAAGCTTGTAAATTTAAACTTATCCCACTAATGACTGAGTACCTGATTCCACCAATTTCACCACATTGTGTACAACCAATTCTTTCCAGCGATAATCCATCAACTGGTGTCACAAGATTCATTGGATAAACTTTATTTTCATTATTAGGAAAATTTGGATCTATTTGTGATGCAGGGACATAAACTTTACCCATTTGTCCTAATTTTTCCAATCCATAAATCATATCATCAGTACGATCACAGAATAAATCTGATGGACTAGGTGATGATCCGGTTTTCTTATCAGGTGAATAACCCGGTAAAGTCTTGACATATTCTTTTTCCATTTCTTTTAAAACCATTTGATAAAATTCTTGAGCATCTTCTTGCTCATAACCCATGATTAAATTTCTATTGGATCCACCATTTGACAATGACCTCATTAAAGGCTTCGTCTTATAATATCCGGATCTATTGAAATGTTTACCATTGATCTTTGTCAATAAGAGTCTTAATGATTTCGAGAATTTCAAATCATCAGATGAATTTGCTTTTTCATCTTTGATGGAAGTGTAACCTTCTAAAAAATCCATAAACTCATTTGAGGATGCCAAACTTTGCAATACAGAGTTCATAAAACATGTATTACCATCATTGACTAAACCTCCAACTAAACCCGTCTTAACAGCAACGTTATATGATTTTTTATATTCAGGATCATTCATGTTCATTCCAGGTTGAGCAAAACCAGAATTAGCCAACCTGGTTCTACCGTAATTGAAACCATCCATTATAGTTGTTGTTAAACTTGATAAAGTACCTTTTAATTTACTTCTCTTTGATTTATGATCTTTACCTTCCTTCCCTTGAACTAAATGATTTGTTAATGTTATTAAAGAAATGGTGGCAAGGGTGGAGATTATAAGGACTTTATATGAAACTTGACTAGTTAACTTCTCCAACGTGAATGTATTTTCTGTATGATGATGATTTAATAAATCTGAATTTGTATTCAAATTGTTAAAATTGATAGGAAAATCTTTATCTTGATGAGCAGTAACTGATAATGTGAATGCAATGATTATTAAAATGAACGATGGTTGAAATGCTGCTCTAAATGGATTCAAGACTGACATATAAAAACTTGAATTTGTAAGAAGCTAATTATTTGTAATCAATCTGATGGGATGGCAATTGAAAAATAGCTTCTGTTACAGTAAATAGGCAGTATATCAAACGGTATAAATGACAATAAACAACAATTAAAACTGATTTAGTAGTGATATCGATCTCGGATGATGATAATGGTTAATATAATAATGCAAGGCTCCAAGGGAAGTTAGATCAAGTTGTTTATTGTTAAAGATGGTCTGTCTCGGTAGTATAAAAAATTTTCTGTATTTTTTTTTATTTTTTTTCTTTCGAGATTTTCTTTGTACAGTTCAATTGCCATGATGTATATGGTAGAGCGGCTGTCGATTAGGATACATAATTTATAGTTCAGGGGTGGTCAAAAAAAACTAAATTGTAATAGTGATATTCGAAAAACAGTTAAATGTAGAAAAGAAAATCGTTTCTCATCTGAAAACAAGTCAACAAGGTAAACAGATATAATCAAAAACAAGAAAACTCCCATAACTAATTTATAAAGAATAACATTACGGCTCCTCTTTAAGATAAAACTTCAATGAAAACAAAAAGACAACAAAGGATAAAATTCAAATTTAAAAATCAAAAAATGGCAAGAAAACAGCTTTGGATAATCCAAGAAATCAAGTTTCGTAATAAAAAATTCAAGTATTAAAACCCATTTAATTGAAACCTTGGGTATACATGGTTGGGACAGGTACAGGAGCATGTTTATAATTGTTTCTCATGTCACCTTTACCCCAATTACTTTTAATTTGTCTTCCACTAATGATCAGACCATTCAAATTAACAATTGCCATTGCAGCACGTTCATGAGAATCAAATTTGACAAATGCACAACCTCTTTCTGGATGAAATTTGAAATCGACAATGTATCCAAACTGTTGCAACAGTGGAATTATGTCATTTTGAGTAGTATAATGGGACAAATTACCCATATAGACAGTTGTATTGAAAGAAGGAGTTTGTCTTAAGACCATGTCAAAATTCTGGGGAGACAACATTGGGAATGAACCACCATTGGCAACACCACCACCAACATTATTTGACATTTGTTGTTGAATACCACCACCGTTTCTAAAATTATTATGATGGTTGTTATAAGATGGTTGTTGTTGTTGCTTGTGTGTAGCCCAATTCAATCTTATGGCTCTACCTGCAATCCATTCACCATTCATAGTTTGAATAGCATTATCAGCTTCGATTTGATCACTAAAAGATAAAAATCCATAACCTCTTGATCTACCAGTTTGCATATCCCACATGACATGAGCTTGAATTAAAGATGGAAATCTACCAAAAGTTTGACCTAATAATTCATCATTAACTTCTGGTGATAAATCTCCAACAAACACATTGAAAGAATCATTACTTTTCAATTGTTGTGATTGATAAGCCCAATTAATTCTAATTGGAATGTTATCGATAACTCTACCATTTAAAGTTTGTAAGGCAATTTCTGCAGATTGGGTATTATCATATTCAATAAATGCATAATTCAAAGCTTGTTGATTTTTATCATACAAAATTTTAATTGATTGAACTGGACCACCAACGGAGAATAATTCTCTCAAGATGTCTTCGGTAACAGATTTGTTTAAACCACCAACATATAAGATCTTGTTTGAAACTTCACGACCACCTTCAACGGCATTTGCTGGGATCACTTCTGGAAGTTGTTGAGTAACATCTATCTGTTGTTGTTGTTGTTGTTGTTGTTGTTGTTGATCCGAAGATGGTAATTGTTGTTGTTGCAGTTGTTGTTGCAGTTGTTGATGATCAACAGTAGTTTGGTCAACGGGTAACAGTTGTTGCAGTTGCAGTTGTTGTTGCTCAGTAGTACTCATAATTAGGTGGGGGTATCTATCTTATAAATCTCAATTCAATTCACCGAGAATAAAAAAAAATTCAACACACAAACAAAAAGGACAATTTGGGGTAAGGAGATAAATAAATGAACAATAACAGAGAGCAATACGATAAAAACTCAAGCAAGGGTACTCAAACTAAACGAAAAGAAGGAATAGCAAAATGAACTGGTGAAAAAAAAAGAACGAGATAAATGATCTTGTAACTTTTATAACTCTTGCAATTAATATATCTCTTATGTTGTTGTTTTTTATTATTATTATTATTATTATTAATCTCCTTCCAATATAATATTTATCAACGCAAAGAAGAAAAGTTTTTTATTTTTTTTTCGTTTTGTTTTTTCGTTTTTGTTTTGGTTTTGGTTTTGCGTTTCGCTCTCGGGTCTTGGCTTCGTATACATATTGAGATATCTATATCGATATCTATATCTCTATATCTATACGGATATATATATGTATATATATATATAGATCTATACAGATCTGTGTAGACATATAGAGAGAGATGCGGATATAGAGATATCAATATTCTCCACATTCCACCACGTTGATATCAATTGTAGGTTTATCATTCTCACCAACACTTACATGTTCAATCTTTCTTATAATGTCTTCGCCTTCTATCACTCTACCAAACACCACATGTTTACCATTCAAATGTGGCAACTCTGCACAACATATGAAAAATTGACATCCATTTGTATTAGGTCCTGAATTTGCCATTGATAACATCATTGGTTTGTCTTTTATTACATCTATTTGTTAGTATTCATCTTCATATCTCACTCGTCCCATGGAGTGATTCACGGTTAAATATTACTCACGTTCAAACATGAAACCTTCATCTTCAAATTCATCTTTGCCAAATATTGACATTGATCCTCTTCCATCTCCTTTGACAAAATCTCCCCCTTGTATCATGAATCCTTTTATAACTCTGTGAAATATCGTATTCTTGTAACCTATTGGTCTGAAATCCTTCTTCAATTCTCCAGTACAAAATTGCCTGAAATTTTCACAAGTCTTTGGTAATTCATTGGCAAATAATTCAAATTTAACCCTTCCCAATAACTGTCCTAAATTCTCTGTTAGTCGTTTATCTTCATATAACTTATGGTATAAATTACTCACTTCCCAATGCTATATCAAAGAACACTATAGGATTATCAATTCGTTCTTCTTCTGACATCTTATCTGATTATAATCGTCTATATCAGTACAGTTTGTTAATCGATCTCACTTTCGCTGCAAAGTAAAGAGTAAATCAGAAAAAATAAAATTGAAAATTATAAAAAGATTTGTTAATGATGACATAAATCCAAATAATATGAGTCAATTACATAGAGTACATACCTCGAATCCAGATACAGAGACAGCTATAGACAGGACTCACCCTGAGTTCCCAGCTGCTTTACCGTTAGACGAGCATAATTATTTCAATCAACATCATCCGCCACTGTATTTAGATGATATTTCCATTCAAGCGGAGGAATTCATCAATCATCATTTGGGACATCGTAAAATAGCATTGGTGACAAGTGGAGGTACTACTGTTCCTTTAGAGAATAATACAGTTCGATTCATTGATAATTTTAGTGCCGGTACAAGAGGTGCCACATCTGCTGAATATTTCTTAGAAAATGGGTATGCTGTAATATTTCTCCATCGTGAATTCTCATTATTACCATATTCAAGACATTACAGTCACACAACTAATTGTTTCTTGGACTATATGACTGAAAAAAACGACAAGGTTGAGATTGAGCCTAAATATCAAAAAAATATGTTACAAGTATTGAGAAAATATCATAATGCCAAGTCAAATAATTTACTTCTACTAATCCCATTTACCACTGTTAATCAATATTTATACACTTTGAAATTACTTTCTGAATTATTGAGTAAACTGGGATCTCATTCATTATTTTATTTAGCTGCAGCAGTTTCAGATTTTTTCCTACCTTCTTCCAAGATACCTGAACATAAGATCCAATCACAAGATCATGGCGGGAAATTAGTTGTCAACTTAGAACCGGTACCTAAATTCTTGAAAAGATTAAAAGATTCATGGGCTCCAACTTCAATGATTATTTCCTTCAAATTGGAAACTGATCCGAGCATATTAATCAGTAAATCAAAAGGAGCTTTAGAAAGATATTGTCATCAATTAGTTATTGGTAATCTTTTACAAACAAGGAAAAGAGAAGTGGTATTTGTCACTGAAGATAGTCTGAAATGGTATAGATTGCAAAAAGAAGATGTAGATGCAAACATTGACATCGAAAGTATCATAATTCCAGAAGTTATCAAGTTACATCAAACATGGATCGATCAAAATAAGATTTGAAAAGCAAGACAGATTTCAACAAGTCAATCATTACATTGAAATATATACATAGCTATTTTTTACATGAATGATAAACCAATTCCGTATTGCAATCCTTTTCTAGTTGAATCGTAATGATGAGACACAACAGGTAACACAAAGTTCAATTCAAATCTTG
This sequence comes from Nakazawaea holstii, assembly GCA_003706265.2. NCBI lineage: Eukaryota > Fungi > Ascomycota > Pichiomycetes > Alaninales > Pachysolenaceae > Nakazawaea > Nakazawaea holstii. The sequence continues at coordinate 43,585 of PPKU02000032.1, read as the reverse complement.
CAATTGGATGTTTATAAACCAATCCTATCCCCATCGATATACTTGGCTCTTTAATCAACTTATCGATCTCATTTATATTCAAATTCTTGACATTGATAATATTACCAGCGTTGATAAAATTTTGAATTTTGAAACTATCATATTTCCCCAAATTTTGGTAAAAACTGAAGTTGGCTCCAAAGAACAAGTTCCCACCTATTGGTGAGTTCATCAATTTTGGTCCTAATCCATTCAATTCATATCCACGTAAATCATTTGGCCCCCCTATATAAAACCTGTCCATTATATGTAATGGCTTATCACATAGATTTTGAATATATCCAGTTTTAAATGCCAAATTTATGAAATTTGTCCTTGTCACCTTATTCGCTATTTGAAACTCAAATTGTTCCTTGATAAAAGGATTTATCATCGAATATTCCAATGAATTCTTAAACATGAACCCGGACGTTGGTAAGAGTCTATCATCTCTTACATCATAACTGACGGTGTAATTTAAGCAACTTTTCAAACTATCACCACTTTGAAACAATATATCATCGTTCATCATATATGAACTGTTCCCCATCATGTTAATTGTCCTTAAAACATTCTCCAGAGAAAATTCATGGTTCAAATGAGCAAATTGTGAAGTAATCTTGTTAGTAAACCCTTTTATACTTTGCTCATGATTGCACATGTAGTCTATATATCTGTTACTTTGAAATGCAATATTCTCTAATCTCCAATTTGGATTGTTATTGAGTGGTAAACTGAAATTTAACAAGTAAGTGGATTTATTCCTCGTTGAAAGGGAATTAGATGCAATAGTAGTATCCAATGACAACACCTCGGCACCTCCAAAGATGTTCTTATATTGAAGCGTCAAATATCCATCACCTTCACCGTTTCCAACATTAGTTCCAATCTTCAGGAAATATTTCTTTACGGGTAACACTTGAAGATTTGTTATTAACTCAATACCATTCCTTGGTGCCCTTGTCTTGAAATAACTTTGATCTATTTGAACACCCATGTTGGTGATCGACTGAGTTTTCAAGAAATTATCCTTCACTTCATCAATGTTCGTTAAGAAATCTTGTAATGTCAATTTATCATTGTTTAATAACGGTTGTAATTGTCTTGTTAAGAAATTCTCACGAAATTGTTCACCACCTATCACATTCAACGATTGCAACCTTATTGGAATTGTCAGATTCTGCTTTAGTACTTGGTCTAAGTAGTTCCTATTGTTCTCTGATATAATATTAAACTTTTCCAGTTGTAGTTCTTCCAATCTAGATCTTTTGGAAGACGCTATATTTCCTTCGGAAATTCTGTCAATGACCTGGTTTGGAGATTGTTAGTTTCTGTATCATATATTCCCCGGGGGAAATGAAACTTACGCTGTCTTCATGTCCAAGTGACATTGTTTCTTGTACAAAGCTTTCTAGTTGTTTGGTTGCAGAGTTTTTCACTCGCTTCAGCTTAAAAACAAAAAAAAAAGTTACACAAAACTAAACAAAACGTACAGGTACACAATCTTATGGGATTCAAATTAAAACAATTAGAATTAAATCAATTATAACAATACATAACGAAACTAAATGTCCCTATTCATAGACTAATATTACAAAACCGAAAAATTATCCCTTACTGTTCTTTCAAATGAAACCCGCCTTTAGAATTGAGTTCCGTGAAAAGCTTCATACTATTCTTATTTTTCAATTCCACAGGTTCTGCTGCACCGTTTGTGACATAAATCGTCTCTTCACTGACACGTGCCGTCGATGGTCTCGATGGACACAGACTTTTCATAAAAGAGGCAGCACTTTTTATCGATAATAATGAAACATCATTGTCCCCTTGAGATGTTACAGATGAAGATGACATTATTGATGTGTGTGGTGAAGAGGACCTTTCGATTCTTTCTTCAAATAATACTCCAAACGCTGGTTTTGTTGGTGAAGGGGTTAATGGGATAGCTGCTGTTATTAGCCCATTGCTAGAGCCACTGTAAAACAAACCAGTGTTGTACTTGGTAGGTGTGCTGAAATCTGTCAATATCTTTGGTAATTGGGAAAGTCCTTGCTCTTCAATATCTGAAGAATCTGAAACAGAGTTCAATTTCTGTTTTATTATTTCCTCTGTATTTTGAGAATCCCCTGAATTTTCTTCATCTTCTTCTTCATCATCTTCTTCTTCTTCTTCGTCATCATAACTGTCATCATTGTCTTCTTCTTTACTTTCTTTCTCTTCTGCGACTTCTCCATCTGGCTTTCCCTTGCCCGCCAATTCATCTTCAATCTCTTCTTGGATCTCGACAGCACCATTCTCATCAATTACTTGAACTTGAACTTGAGCACTAACATGTGCTTGGTGACCATTTTGACCAAGAATTCCACTGGCAAGGGAATTATCTAAAAAAGAATCATCTAAGTCTTTTTTGATTTGTTGACCTTTCGTTGCTTTGAGGTCTTTTTTTTCTGCTTTTTGGGAGTAGGGATGCCTCGCCTGAATATCAACTTTTGTGGGAGAATCGTCATCAAAAGATGTTGTACTGGAATTCAAAATTCCAGAAAAATCCTTCTCATGATCGAAGATCGTATCCAAGGGTCTCATAGTGTCAATCTCCTTAACAGATTTGAAAAGAGTTTGAGCTTCATCATCAGGAATAGAGTCAATTAAGGATGTATTTTCCAAACCATCAGGAACTTCAGAGGTGTAATTTTTTTTCAAACCTTGATTCACATCATATATATCTGTTAAAACAAGCTCTAAGATTGAGTTTATTCTTTTCTCAAACAATTTGAAAATCAATATACCGATGATAAAATTAATTAGACCTTGACCAATTTTGGAAAACATTTCTTCATTTTCTAAATAATAAGGATGAACATATTCGAAATGGAAATCTATCAGATCTTGAATAATTGGATACAAATACTTCATATAAAATGGTGAAAGATAATCGTCAACCACAATGTTATAATAAGGCTTCAAAAATTCCACCAGATTCTCATAGTACCCCATATAACTATCTTTAACGATATTGAATCTTGGTACAACAAACTCAATAACATCCAAATAATATGGTCTCAGCAGAACCAAACACTTCAACTGAAATGATTCGAATGATTTGATCATTGGTAAAATATGATGGGTGCAAAATGGAGCCGATTGCAGTTTAATCTTTTCAGCAAACTCGATAAAGTGGTCATTTGTAATGACACTATTATAGAAATTGTAAACTGCAGATTTCTTATAAGCACCGACAATGAATTGCCAAATACTTGAAATCACATTCTTGCTGACTTCACTTGCATCTGCACCATTTGAAATTGGTACATCTAACATTGTGCTTTGAGGCAAATATCCGGCGGTAAACTTGTCATAGTAAGATCTCAATTGATAATACTGTGGGGCGTCGAACAGTTTAAGAACGTACACCGACAAGAACGGTAAGATCAAAGTGTACAAAGACACCAATGCAATAGTTACGAAAACCATCTCTGAAACTATTGTGTGTCTTTTTGTGGTATTAGATATATACTTTATCCAGTTGTTTTGCTTCTTTGCTTTTTGCGTTTTTTTGTTTTGATTTTCAATTTGCAAATGGGGAGATGAGAAAGCCCCCGGATTGCCGGATTGGGCCTCACCCATTTTCTTTTGCGTAAAATTTTTTTGAAGTTTTGTTGTCAGTTTTGTTGATAATCTGTTGATAATTAGAGAGTGAGAGTGAGATGGATGTCCAAGGGTTGTATGATTGCTTTGTCGGGTCTCTTCAGTCTGACCAAGCTGTGAGACAGCAAGCCGAGCTCACTTTGAGGGAGCTGGAGAAACATCCCGGATTCTTGGGACTGTGTATGGATATAATCAGTGAAGAGAATGTTAGTCCACTTATCAAGAAATCTTGTTCTATCTTCTTCAAAAACAGAGTGGTCAGAAACTGGGGAGAGCAAGCCAAAAATCCGATCGATCATGATGAAAGACCCATTGTCAAGGAGAAATTGATTCCATTGATTGTCAGTTCCAGAACTGATATAAGAAATTTGTTGTTCCCTGTATTGAGCACCATATTAGCATATGATTACCCAAAGAAATGGCCTGAATTTTTACCAAACACCATTCAATTATTGTCGAATGTGAATGATTTACAGTCAATTTATGCAGGGCTATTATGTTTGTCCGAGATTTCCAGATCATATAGATGGACCACTAATGATGAAAGACCACAATTGGACGAGATAATCAAGGAAGTCTTCCCTACTTTATTAGTTATAGGTAACTCTATCATAAATGATGAAGCTTCGCATAAGGCTTATGAGTCTGGAGAGATGGTCAAATTAATTTTGAAAATTTACAAATTTGCAACTTATTACGATCTTCCCGTACCTTTACAAGAACAACAGGCCGTTATAGATTGGTGTACATTCCATGTAAACGTGATGAATGTTAAGTTACCATCGAATGTGATGGAACTTGACTCCGAAGATAGAGTATTGCATCCATGGTGTAAAGCACAGAAATGGGCGTACGCTAACATATATCGTTTGTTTGAAAGATATGGTGCTGTCACTTTATCAAAGAAGTTTGAATACACAAATTTCAGAAACTTTTTTGTGCAAACATTTATGCCTGAGTTGTTGAATTTATTCTTTAGTAAGATTGAACAATGGCGTAGAAAGGAAGTATGGATTGGTGAAGCGTCGATATACAATATGATTCAAATTCTCGAGATGAGCGTTGTTCAAAAGGATACTTTCAAGTTGATCAAGCACAATGTGTCAACCCTTGTTGAACATTTCATGTACCCATTGTTATGTCCAACTGATGAAACTTTGGACACATTCGAAAACGATCCTATCGAGTACATTCATCTTATCCTTGATGTATATGAAGATTCAAACTCTCCTGATATGGCTGTCATTTCATTCATGTTCACTTTGGTTGATAAGAAGCCTAAAACCACTTTGGAGCCAATATTGCAATTCTGTTACCAGGCTTTAACATCATTACAGCAACAAGATCAAACAAACATTGAGGTTGCAAAGAACACCGAAGGTATTTTAAGATTGATCGGAAGTGTCTCGCATCAATTAGTTAATAAGAAATCACCATTTTACTCACAGTTGGAACCTTTTTTGAATTCATTTGTGTTCCCACACTTCAAAAGTTCATATCTGTTTTTAAGGGCTAGAACTTGTGATGTTGCATGTAAATTTAGCGACCTTGCATTTAATCAACAGGAAAGTGTTGCCACATTGTACAATGGTATCTTAAGTGCTTTCAATGATCATGAGAATTTACCTGTTCAGTTAGAAGCAGCTTTAGGTTTACAAGCATTTGTCGCTTTACCTCAGTTTCAAGAGGCTTTAAGTACAGTCATTGTTCCAACAATGCAGACCTTGTTAGAATTATCAAACAAGGTTGACAATGATGCAATTGCTGCTGTTATGCAGGAATGTGTTGAATCTTTCTCCGAACAATTGCAGCCTTTTGGTGTTGACTTGATGACCAAATTGTCAGAACAATTGATGAGATTATTGATTGAATTGAACAATGCATCTAACGTTGATGTTGATGAAGTTGATGATAACGGTATGGATGATCTTGCTGAAAAGGAAATGGCAACTTTGGGTTTATTAAACACGATGATCACTGTTCTTTTATCTTTTGAAAGTTCCACGGATATCGTCATGAAACTTGAGGAATGTTACACCCCTTGTGTCAATTTTATTTTCAAAAACAATATGGAAGACTATTATCAAGAAACTGGTGAACTCTTGGAAAATACTACATTCTTAACGAGATCTGTCAGTGACAATATGTGGGAAATCTTTGGTGAATTGTTTCAGGCTCTCATGGATGGAGGCGCCTTGTTATATTTCGAAGAATTTATCTCACCAATTAAAAATATCATCATTTATGGATCTGCAAAATTAAAGTCAAATGAAATATATGCACAATATTTCTGCCAGTTATTTGAAAAAATTGCCAATGATCCTGAAAGCGGTTACAGTGAGTTAAATGCTGCTTTTGTTCTTGGACAGGTGTTCATATTGACATTGGGCGATGTTGCTAAAAGCTACATTCCTAGAATTGTAAGCATTACAGTTTCATTGTTGAGAGATCATTTGAAAGAGCAAAAGAACTTGACGTTTGTCATAAATTGTATCGATGTTATCTTGTCAGGATTTGTTCATGACACCGAATCAACTTTGGCCATTCTTGTCGAAACGGGATTTGTTCAAGATTTTTTCACCTTGTGGTTTAAGATTACTGAAAAACTGCAAAGAGTGTATGATTTGAAATTGTTCGTCTTGGGATTAATGTCCTTGACATCTTGCAACCACTCGAATTTCCCATTCATGGAACAAGTTTATCCGGAAATAGGGAAACAATTGAGTCTTGTGTTGTCAAAATTACCTGATGCCATTACTCAATTAGAAAAGCAAAAGGAATCATTTGACGGCGATGCTCATTATAACGAGGATTATTACTACAACGATGACAACGAAGCCGATTGGGTCGAGGATGAAGATGAAGAGTCAAATGCTAAGGGAACTGATGATTATTTGAACTTTTTGGAAAACGAAAGTAAAAAATTCAGAGATGATCAAACAACGAGTGAGAAAAGAGCTGCTGATCAAGAATTTGTCGATGATGGAGAATTGATTGATGATACGTTGTCAGTCAACCCATTGGATAGCATTGATATTTTCAAGTTTTTCAAAAACGGATTTCTTAATATCCAACAGGCAAATGTCGGTGTTTACGGTTTGGTAATTTCAAAATTGAACACTAATGAACAAAAAATATTCGAAAAGATTGTTGAATTGGCCGATAAATGATATGCTTCTATATCTATATATATATACGACTCTACAAAAACATTTTTACTAAGCATATCCCCCTGTCTATTTGATTTATAAATTTTTTTTGAGCATTGAAAATATTGGCATAACTAACTAATCGAGGACTGATCAAATTGATAAAGAAAAAAAAGTATAAATTAATTATTAATTTTTTATGAAAAATGACAAAAAGTCTTTATAAAAGGCAACAAATCTCCTTGCTGTACACTTTTAAATGCTCAGGATTGCTGACTTTGATAATTAGCTATCAATTTATCTAACCTAGCTCAATGTCGCATGTTGTGGGTATTGACGATGATCAATTATTTAATGATCAAACAGGAGACAGCTCACAAGAGCAAGGTTTAAATGACTCTATTATAAAGGCATCAGTTCACATCAAAAATTATTCTACCATCAATTTCATTGGATTTATATTCGCCTGTTTTAGTGCTATCACTTTTGTTGTGTTTTTAACAGCCACACAAACTTATTTCATAACTGATGTATTAGGTATATCAGATAAATTGGGTAATTATGTTGGAACATTAGGTTTTTACGATGAATTGTTAGCTATATGCATTGTACCATTCATTGGCAGTTTAAGTGATAGAATAGGATCGAGACCAATTCAAGTTTTCGGATCCATAATCATTGGTGTAAGCTTCTATGGGTATGCAACATTTGCTAAATCAGTGTATCCTGGAATGTTATTCTGGAGATTAATTTTCAGTGTGGGTGCTGCATCGCTAACTAGCACGATGACTGTTATGTTGATTGAGTTGAACAATTCCAATTTCAAGATGAAAACCAAGAAGGAAGTTGCTGGTGAAGTCGAGCCTCTTATCACTGCTCTGCTGCTGGAAGATGACATCAGTGTGAATGTCAATGAAATCAACAATGCAAAGAAAGATGGCAAAATGGCATCAATTATGGGTATAGCTAGTGGATTGGGTGCAATTTTTTCTGTTTCCGTTTACTTGCGATTGCCAGTCAGGTTTGGGGAATCAGAGCCTGCAAAGATAGCAATGAAGTATTCTTATTACTTAGTGGGGACCATTGCCTTTCTCACGGCGATAATTCTTCTGTTTATCTTGTATCAAGATGACAAGAAAATAATATCAGCAGATGATGTTGAAGAATCTGCTCAAGATAATAATGACACCACCACCTTTAACAAGTCTGATGGCTACTTCCATTCTTTGAAACGTGGCGTTTTATTGTCAATTAGAAATCCTGTTATTTTGGTGTCTTACTTGGGTTCTTTCATTGCAAGAATAACAACGATTCTGATATCGGTTTTCATTCCCTTTTATATCAATAACTATTTTTTCAAATCTGGGAAATGTTCTACTAAAGAGACTGATAAATTGCACTGTCGTGAGTCATATATACTATCATCCATATTGACAGGGATATCACAGACATGTGCTTTGTTACTGGCACCATTCATTGGCATCTTGATTGATAAAGTGAATAATCATCTGCATTTGTTGTTAGTGAGTAATGTTATCAGTATGATCTCTGCCATTGGTATGACTCGAATTTCTCAACCTGATGAATCAAAGATTATATTTCTTTGGGTTACAATCTTGGGTGTGACTCAAATCAGTTTCATTCTTATATCGATGACTATTTTGTCAAACATTAATTCAAATGCAAAATACTACAATTACAAAGGTTCTATAAGTGGAGTTTATTCTTTATTTGGTGGTGTTGGTATATTGTTCATGAACAAATTAGGAGGAATTTTTGGGGATTTGTTTATATCTGGGCCGTTTGTGATTTTGATTTGTTGTAATTTGATATTTTTGATCTTTATGTTTTTGTTGAAAGGGGCTAAGGAGAATGATGAACGTACATTTCAAGATGTATTCGACAATTTCAAAAGAATGGTCATGATCAGTAGATAGATAAGACTCATTTATAAAGAAACCATCTGCTCATTACATCAAGGATCCTTCACTTGTAAGATATATTGCTACTAAAACTATCGTATTACCTCAGAAATATAAAACAACCGTGTCACGTGCTTCAGGTCTTCAAACCCTCTTACTAACTTTGTGACTTTTGTTTTTTTTCTCTACAACACACACACACAATACATTTAATGAGCGTATTGAGGTGCTGTTTTCTTAGTGTACGTTGGATCAAAAAGCTCCAAAGAAAAAGAATTTTTGAAAAATTGAAAAAATGAAAAGAGTTCAACTAGAGAAACCAACCAGAAAGGACATTATCAAAAATGGGTATGTAAAGATGATCAATGAGGTATTGCAGATTCATCTATCTTCAGAGGGTTGACGATTTGTTCATATTGTACTTGAGTAAACTTTTCAGAGGGTTGTTTTAAATGTGTCATGAAAAGAAGTTTGATTTTTGAAATTATCAACAAGAATTAAAACCGTAAAATCACTATTCATACGTTTATTTCCATAGATGACTTTATCACAAGATTCTCAAATCAGACAATAATTAAATATCACTGTATCATCATGCACCATGTAAAATGGTGAAGGACAATATTAGAAATGATCAAGAGAAGAAGAAGTATCTGCAATTTGAGAAATTAGATTCACTCATAGAATGAAATAATACAAGAGGATTACAAAAAATATACTAACAAAGTTTCAATCATACAGGTAGAGTCATTCGTAATCAAAGAAAAGGTGCTGGTTCAATCTTTACATCTCATACAAGATTGAGAAAAGGTGCAGCCAAATTAAGAACCTTGGATTATGCTGAACGTCACGGTTACATTCGTGGTGTTGTTAAGCAAATCATCCATGATCCAGGAAGAGGTGCTCCATTAGCTAAAGTTGTCTTCCGTGATCCATACAAGTACAAATTACGTGAAGAAATCTTTATTGCTAATGAAGGTGTTTACACTGGACAATTTATCTATGCTGGTAAGAAGGCTTCATTAAATGTTGGTAATGTTTTACCATTAGGTTCAATGCCAGAAGGTACCATTGTTTCCAATGTTGAAGAAAAACCAGGAGACAGAGGTGCATTAGGTAGAACTTCAGGTAACTATGTTATTATCATTGGTCATAACCCAGATGAAGGTAAGACTAGAGTAAAATTACCATCTGGTGCTAAGAAAGTTATAAGATCTGATGCTAGAGGTGTTATTGGTGTTGTTGCCGGTGGTGGTAGAATCGATAAACCATTATTGAAAGCTGGTAGAGCATTCCACAAATACAAAGTTAAGAGAAACTCATGGCCAAAGACCAGAGGTGTTGCTATGAATCCAGTCGATCATCCTCATGGTGGTGGTAACCATCAACATATTGGTAAAGCTTCAACTATCTCAAGAGGTGCTGTTCCAGGTCAAAAGATTGGTCTTATCGCTGCTAGAAGAACTGGTAGAAAGACTGGTAAAAACGCCGCTTATGAATAGGTTTAATTTTCTTTTATTAGTTTTTGTTTTTGTTTTAATATAAAAAAAAAAAATCAAATTGGATTATATGAAAAAGAATAGAGAGATGGGTATTTTATTGAAATTATTGTAAATTTCTTAAAGTCTAGTGTTAATGAATGTGTTTTCTATGTAGTTGGTTGAACCTTATTTGCTATATTAAGTTTATGATGAGATGAATTTTTCAAGACAAGAAAAAAAAAAATTCAGAGAGTATTGATAAATTTTGTTAAAATATAGAGAGATATCACAGTGGAGTGTAATGAATGAGAAGGCTCAACTAGTTATATCAGATAAATCCTTGATAAAACCTATAAAGACTAAATTAGAATCATTAAATTGTCTTAACAAGTTGGAAAAAATCAAACAAAGAGATGATAAATATATAATACCCACTACATTAGATCATAAAAGTCTTTGCGAGTTGTTTGAACTTACAACAGATGGATTAGAAATAGAAAGTTATGAGCCACAACAGCTGCTGCTATATTCACTGATTGATAAGACTATGGAAGGTCGGTTTCAAAATTTGGTGAAAAAGTATTGTGCTAATCTTGGATATGATAAATTTGCAGAAGCAGAGGTATCAAGATTTGTTCCAAAGAAATGGCAAATTTATAAACCAATGGTTTTATTCCAATCTAATTCTATAGAAACTGACGTTTTCCAAAAATTTGTGAAAGATATCACTGATGATGATGTTGATCAATTTTGGCAACAAGTTTGTCAAATTTTCAACGTGACACATATAGCTGTGAATAAACCAATAATAGAACAAGACAATGAGAAGAGAATTCCATATAATTTGGTTCCCATATATGGTGATTTTGGACCTGAGATCACCGAAAGATCATTAACATCACCAACGGAGGAAGATTTCAACAAGGAGTTTTGGTGTGAATGTTTACAAAATAATGTGATTCAAAAATGGGCACCTAAATATACAATGTTTTCACGTGGGAATATAGTGGAGAAACAACGAGTGTTGACATTTGATAACGTGAAGGATAATGTCATTGTGGATTTGTATAGTGGGATTGGATATTTCACATTACATTATCTTGTGAATAAGCCAATGATGTGTTTGTGTTGGGAATTAAACCCATGGAGTAATCAAGGATTGATCAGATCATTACAAACACAAAAAGTGAGTTACAAATTGATAACACCTGATGAAGAATTGAATGAATTGGATCCAAATGTCAAAGTTTACATTTTCCAAGAGGATAATAAGAATTGTATCAAGAGATTTGCCAAATTGCAACAATTACTGCACGATGCAATTTTTTTGAAACGGGGCAAGAATGTTTCACATATCAATTTGGGATTATTACCGACATCATCACTAATTTGGGATGAAACATTACAAATATGCGAGTTGTCTAATATACCCACTGAAATACATATCCATGAGAATTGTCACGTTAAGGAATTACCAATTATAATGGAGAAAATTCGTGATTTATTAGTACTGAAACAGATATTGATTACAAAGAGCGTGACGATTTTAAAATTGAATAAGGTTAAAACTTATGCTCCAGATGTATGGCATATAGTGTGTGATTTCTTAATACAATGAATCCGATGATGATGATGTCTATGATGGCGTTATCGTGTTCGAAAACACGGTCATCGATTAGTTTAAATCTTTGTTGCATTGCATCAAGTTTTATTGTCTGGTAATTTTAAGTTAAAAAACGCTAAAGATAAATTTTAATTTGCAATTTGAAAGGAGACAGAAACGCGATAATTAAATCCTTCTCCAAATATATATATATATATATATATAGATATGCATATAAATAATTATACAGATATATAAATGAAGAGCTGAGTATAAATCCATTCAAGCGAAAGCATAGATCATATTACGAATAATTCGATAAGAGATACATAGTTTCAAGCCCTCTTGTTTCATACTGTTACAAGGATCACACATACAGACATCATTACGACATCGGAGGCAAAGAAAATTTTTAATTTTTTCTTTACTCATTAACTTACTTACCCGCACGCACGCACAAGCACAAGGCAGCAGCAGCACAAGCAGCTCAGCTCCTTCCTTTTCCCACCGCCCGAGTTGCACGCACTCAACCCCCCGTACTTTTCCTGGTCCTTGTCAAATTCTAAATTATAAAAAAGACCGAGAATCCTTTGAGTGTTTTTTTAACATTACCAATATTTCAAATCATAAAATACCCATATCAATTTCATTCATTCCACATACACTAGAAGATATGACAATAATGGATATGGTATCCAGTGTTGTGCCGCTCATTAAAAATTTTTTCCTTAATTACAATACCGTGTTATCATTATACATTACCTTATTGATAATATTTGAAATACCTTTACATTTGAGGTTGATTAAGAATAATGATTATTATATACCAAGACAAGAAGTTAAATCAATACTCATTTTGAAATTGACAACTTTTTTCATATGTCTTGTATCGATGATTGAATCGGTCTTTGACAGTGTCATGTTGAAGGAGGTTTTCATATTGATTTGCTTGCTCGTGATATTTATAAAATTGATTTCAACAAGACATTTACACGTTTTTTTTACAAATCATAAAATCATTTCATCTATTTATATGGTTTTATTTTCATTCATATTGATATTACCATTTGTCACATATGGATTACTCATCGATGAGATAATCATGTTTGATCAGTTTTTAGCGTCGATGATTATCATATTATCAATATCATATGTCGTTGGATCATTTGAACATAATAAATTCACCAGTTTACGTAATTATATGGATCAACTTGAATCAAATCAATGTAAATTGTTATATACACATTGTTCACTGATGAGTTTAATGTGTTATTTGACTTTAATTTTGAATTTACCATTTTTAAATGAATCACAATTGAGTTATGATTTGACAATTGAAAATAAGCATTCAATTATATTGAAATTAGTTTCATTGATTTTCATTTATCTGGTTTTGTATCATTACATTTTCATAAATAAGAAATACAAAGATTTTAGAGGCTTTGATGATGATAATATGCAATACGATATTGAACATGAGGGTGAAAATACAAATATCGTCTCCATTGAAAAATTTTATATTGTCTCAGCTCAAAATTAAAGACAATAATAGGTATATGTGATTAGTTGGTGGATATTTGTTTTTATTAATATTATTTTGGGACGGGAGTTTCTGTATAGGTGTTTTAGGTAAATCAATTTGAATTCTTTATTACTATGATTTGAGCAGTTTCAGTTTCAGTTGTAACTAATTAATTAATCAATTAATTTAAGGAGTTGTGAGACATGTGCGCGTAGTAATTATTTATGGTCACGTTGGTTGTGTCAAATTTGTACACTACTTTCCTCCTTATTGTTCTTATTGTTTAGTGAATGCCTACGATCAACATTGCAGTTTCACCTATTGTGATTGCCTTTGAGGTGTCAATATGGTTACTACATCTAGTTATATCCATATCATTACTCAACTGTAGTGGCTAATACACATTTACAAGCATTACTGAGTAATTTGTTTGATCTTGTTACAAGAGAAAAAAATCAGATCAAATGTGATGGGAAAGACGCACAGAGAAATAGAGGAGAGACCGGAAAACGAAAACCACAGATTATTGTACGAACAATAAACGATGATGACTGACATTTCAAGCATCATACTTTTATCCTGACAATTTGTAAACTTGATCAGTCTCTTTTGGAAAAAGGGTTTTGTCGCTTGTCCTGTAAGCTTCTTCAAAGTCAAATATATAGCAAGTCATCATTTTCTTGATTGGATCTCAAATATCGCTTCGCTTCATGAGCTTTTATTGAGGCACAGTTCGAGGTCAAGTTTGCTTTTTCAAATAGCAACAACTCCCCAATGATTACTGTATGGGTCAGAAGTCTAACACCACTCCTCCTTCATTTTAGCGACAGAGTTGTCTTAAGGGACTGCAATGAAACTATTTGACTGCTCTGTGATCTGTGTTTGATGCGAATGATTACTGTGAGATAGAAGAACCTTCATTTTATTTAGTGGGCTTATACCGACAAACTTTGGAACAATGTAAGAATCCATTAACCGATACCTACTAAAGACAATCAGATGTTTAGTTGCATGAAATTACCGATTGTTCGTCATTTCACCGATTAAGTCAGCAAGTATTTCTGCTTTATATAGAGTAGAACTATTCTAAACCAGCTTATTTCTGTTGCAACTTACCCTTTAAAAAAATAAATTATATAAGATATATATCCCGTACTTGTTGAATCGATAAAACACGGTCAGCTTCGTCCTCCTTTATCAAAACCACAAAGAGAGGAAACATTTGAGAATGAATAAAATAAAAGAATTACTCTAGCTTACATACATGTTGACCAAGATAGCAGTCAACCAATCGACATATAAATTCATTCAGAATAAGCGCAACAACAGAGACTTGTTTTTATCGCGCGCTCATAAAAAAGTCACATACATTGTTCAAGAGCTATGTGTTATAAAATACTTCAATTTCCCATGTCTATGTTCGTCCTCATCAGACAAGATCCTATAAGTTAATAAGTAAAATTGATGTTTTGCATAACGGTATCTCTATAAGATTTATTGCTCTTAATTCAAATAATGCAAATACACAATTGAGAAATTTCAAAAAAAGCATTATGAAATTGTTATGTAATAATCCAAGATCGACTTTAATTACTTTTATCTTGATACTCTCGTGGTTATATATAATAAGCAGCACATGTTCAATAATAAGAAGGAAAAGACAAGATTATCGTTTAATCAGGGGGTTTCATTTTTCTTTTTCCATACACAATTCTTGTATAATATATGTACATGTGCCTTAATTTTTTTTTCAACTGTTAGTTGCGACATCATCATGAATAATTTTATTCAGTGGTGTTGATATTCTATTACAAAATGGTGAGCATCTATATATCTACGCGAAGAAGATGAAGAAGTACAAATATGCTTTACAAAGTGGTTACAACCACCCATGTAATTTTATCAGTAATAGTTCTCGGTGCCAATTGATGAGTCTGCACGTTTGTTCTTTGTTTTTATTAATTGTCTGAGTGAGTCTCTTTCACCCTTGCTATTTATTTGATGATCTTTCCACAACGTGCACATGGGTTATTTGAACCATTTAGATATGTATGGTTTCTTTAATGCGTATATACAGAAGATGTACACGGACCAATATCTGAATACTTTTGAATTATATATATATATATATGTATCTCTTTGTAATTCCATGTGTGTAAGCTGATAAGATACCACATCAGATCGAATCGCAGCAGATACTTAATCATGTTCTCAATATATCATGGAGAAAGCATTTGTTTCAACGTGATGATTTTCCTGTATTTAATAACAATATTAAGATGGAAACTTTCTGCAAAGTTTCATTATTTCAACATCAAGAACTTGTCTATAATATCACTCTGTTTCCAATACCAAAAATTCATCGACGCTGATATCGATTTTTACGTCAATCTCATATTAAGTGGTATTATCGTGATAAAATATTACAATGCAAGGGAGATATTCAAGAAGAAACTGATACTTTATGTCGAGTCAATTTTAATGATGATATTAACCGTGGCATTTCATCAAAATTATAAGACATTGATGACTATTAATTTGTTGCATATATATTACATTTCATTGATAAGTTACAGTCATATTGATGATGAAGATGAAATTCAAGAGGTTAATTTTTTGGAAATCTTATTCATAGTGTTGTTATTGATAAACACATTGCAATTGACAACTTCAACGACAAATTTCCGTGAGAATGCATATTACTTGTTTTGGTTTGTTAATTTTTTGATAATTGAAGTGTCTAGGATGGTTTTCACAAATTTATGCAAGGATGAAGAAGAACAAGGTGATGATGATGGATTTCAAAATGAGTTTAAATTTCAAATCGTGATACATGGGAGATTAAGTTCATCAGAGATTGTTTAACATTTTTATAGAATATATATATAAATATATATAGATGTATCCGGGAGTTTTAGTCATTGTTATTTAAATTAAAAACTTATTGCTTATACTTGTTAACGATTTCATCAAACAATTGTGATTTTTCTTCATGATCTCTTAAATAGACATGAGTTGGATTCTTTAAAGATAACTGTTTGATTAAATTATCGTTTTCCAGTTTACTATTATTCAAGATATTGAATGTGATCTGATTCAGGATCAAATCACCATTTAAATCTTGTTCTGGATCAATTTGATTCAATAACTCTTGTGATTCTGGTATTTGCAATAATTGTAAATTTAAACATAACAATTGTAATTGATTTTGGAAATTTGGGAATTGTTGTTCAATTTCTTCGAAAAAATAAAAAGATGATTGATATGATCCAGTGATACTATTGACAAAGCTTTCAATCAAATTATATATGATTGAATCATTACCAATTTTTCTCAAATTTGTCAACTCTTCCACCAGCTTTGTCAAATTATTTGAATATAATCTCAATAATATCAAGATTGATAAAGTTTCTAAATCTGTTGAATTAGAGTTCTCCAAATTGACAACAGCCTGCTCTATCTTACCAAATTTTGTCAAATATATTGAACCAATTTTCAATACCAATTTATCTTGTAAATTCGCCTGAATGAATTGATCAAATTCCTCTGATTCTTCATTAGTCTTCAAGGCAATTGTAAAATGTTGGAAAGTTTGACCCAAGATATCGTCCTTCGATTCCAATTCATCCAAGGCTTCATCGTATAATCCAAGTGAGATCTTTGATCTGAAATAGTATTCTAAATATGTAGAATCATCATTTTCAAAATCACTGCTCGATTCTATAACTTCTTTGTATTGTCCACTAAAGAATTTTTGTGTTAAAATGAAATAATCTAAAGTCTGTTGTTAGTACTATATTGATATATATAACACATCTATACCATACATACCACTATTGTCATCCATTGTCATGTGTAATTGTATATATCAGTTTACTTTACGGTGTACACTTTTTGGTGTTTTGTTCTTTTTTTGTTGTTCAAATGGGTTGATATAGTAAACACTACTTTTCTTTGGTATAATAAATAAATAATGATCAATTGATCGATTGAATAAATAAATAGATAGATATGTAAATAAATAAATAAATAAGTAAATAAATAGAGAGATAGATAAATAAATAAATAAATAGGTAAAGGTTCAAACAGATGATTCAATTGCCTCTTTAAACTCCAGTTTGGCAAATCTTAAACCACAATAACCACAGACATTCAGTTTGGCTTGATCTAAATTGATATAAATTCTTGGATGTCCTTGTAATCCTCTATTACCATCACATACGGCAACGTTTTCATGCTCCAAGTATCTAATTGGTTCTCTATTAATCAATTCCATTGCCGAATAAGGTCTTGGTTGTTTCGATAAATCTTTACCTTGAAATCTAGCATATTTGTTGAACACCTCAGTTCTTGGGATTTGTGAAGCAGACCAAGTGGCAATTCTATTAGGTGCCTGTTGTTGAAGATTTGTTGGATCCGGTGTACCAACATCATTTAATGGTGCAGTGTACGATGAAGGTGAGAAATCTGATGAATGCTCAGTGGTTTCCACAGTGCGAGAACCTTGGTTTGGAGCCACTGGATTAGAAGTGGTGGCATTGGATTGATAACGACATCCAATAAGTGATATACCACGACATTTGATCGATTGCTTCAATGATAACATTCTTGTTGTTCTTGTTGTTCTTGTTCGTTGTGTGTAAAAATTAATTATTTTCTTTTACATTTATTTGTCACTATTACTGCGTTTTTTTCTTCTACCGATTCTATTGAGTATCTAGTGGTAGTGATACAGGTACTGGTATACTATACATAAATGTAAGTAAAAATCATTTATTTTCAAGATTAAATTAGGTAAAGTAATTACAATAAATCTAGTTGCTTTCAGCTTTCATTATCCAACGTGAATGGAAATTTTGGCGATTTAAAACATGAACTTGTAATAAGAATTTGAACTTTTTCAACAGAATATGCCAGAAATAAAATCTAACTCTGAATCATTATCAGTCACATCTTCAGAAAATAAGAGATGGAAACCTTGAATATCAAAAGTGGAATCCTCAACAGATGTTGAAGTTAAAATAATTCAATAATTTGTGACTTAGACAGAATTGGTATATTTGCAAAATTGGGGGAAACTGGAGGGTTAAATTTTTACAATTTTTCAGAGTAGGCAGATTCTGTTGAAACTCTGTAACTTGCTAGGCTTGCACGCATGGCTTTATGATGATGAAGGTAAAAGATATTAAAGTTATTTTTATCCTCCTTTTATAATCAATCATAAAAATTATATCTGTGACACGCTGTGATACTGTATGCACATTATATCAACTTATTGCCATAATTAGTACATCGATACAATGGCATTTTTTCGACGCTTCTTTGGCGCAGTGGATATTGATTTAGATGCAGAAGGGTTTCCTACGGATTCAACCCAAGGTGCTTTTGCTGCTTTGCGAACAAGGGAAGAAGAAATGAAAGCAATACTTTGGAACAAGGTTCCATGGGGTAAGTCTGCACGTACAACTCAACCAAAGGAATTTGTTCTGGTGCCATTGGATAATTCATCAACCCTGGTGTTAGAATTCACCATCGCTTTGGACGGTCAAAATACAAGGTTACCGATATTCCATTTTAGAATGTTACATAAATTCCATATCAATTTTTCGAATGCTCCGATGAGTTTGAGACATTTCGAAAGCACGTATTTAGTTCCAGCTATTACTGATTGGGATACCGAGATTGATTTCGAGAGTTTACCAAGAATATCATATCCCATAGAAATTTTCAATACAACTGAGGAGAACAATGTTGAATTTCATTTCCGTTCGAACATGATCGTTCCCATGGAAGATCTCCAGATGGCTAATTTAGAACAAAATGGTGATTTTGGATAAATAGGGCAGCGTTATTTGGATTTTTGTCGCAATAAGCTTAACATGCTTCCTGAGGGAGCGAGAGATCAGCAAGATGGGGAAGAGATGTCGCCTTTGTCTGATTTCGAAGAAAGTTTAAAAGGTTTAGGGTTATCGTTGATACCCAACTATTCCATTGGATATGTGATACATGGAGTGACTTTCATCATACCCACCGGATTGGGCGAGTTGAAAAGTCCACTCTCTGGTATAGGAGAAACTTATGAGATTTTGAAGCAAGGAAGAGCGAATTTTTTTGATCAAACTTATGAGAATATTGTATTTGAAACCGATATGAATGGTTGTGTTACCGGGTCAAGTACAAAAGACTTTACTCCAACCCCTGATGCGATGATTAAGACTTTTAATAACAGCATCCCCAAATTAGTTTCAACTATGATACATGCTGGAGTTCCAAAAGGAATCATAAGTGACTATGACAACACCATATTCATCCACCTTGATGAGAATTTTTTGGTGAAGGAAAAAGCTAGTGTCATTGAAGTCGGGACTTGTAAAGATAAAAGGTATATTGTTGAGGGAAATCATATATTGATAAAGTCCACGAGTAACAGGTTACGTGCTTATATCGCCTCTTTTTTTTGGACTTCTCCTGAAACTCTTCGGGCCCAAGAAAGATTTAGAATTAATGAGTGGTTTGATAACCATTATGGTAGTGAGGATAATTCTGGTGGTGAAGATGCAGGATGTGAAGAAGAATCCAACAAGGATGCTAGTAAAAAAGCTGAGGAAGATGCTAATGAAGGTTCCACTTGTTTTACAGGAAACCAATTTCAATTCCAGCAGTCAGGGAAAGATAGTGACTCAGGATAAGGAAATTCCAAAAGACTGAAGGGCAATCAAGGACAAACAGTAAAAAGAGATACCACCTTGCTGGAAAACTTGCAAAGAAGGTGACAAAGATCAAGAGGAACGTGGGTCTGCAACTCCATTTAATGCAAGCAAAAACATTTCCCTTAAATGAGACAAATGCTCTTTATAACTTTGAGTAGCTTGTACACCATCTTCAACCAATTCACTTTAAGCCCAAAGCCCTAATGCTGATAACTCTCTTATTAGTGGATCACCTGGATTGGAAACTGGATCATTCAAAGTTGGATCTTCTAACTATATTTAAAGTCGTATAGATAATACATTACATTCTATACAACTTATACAAGTCATTTATTACATAGTTTCAAGATCAATTCATGTTTGTATTCATTGATGGAGACGCCTTTAGTCATACTCTGATGTAGTAAATGATCTTGCTTTTCCAATGTGTTCATAATCCTTTGCAGTTGTGATTCATTTAAATAATTCGAAATCAGTGGAGAATCAATGTATGATTGATGCTGATATCTGTTATTATTATTGTCATTATTATTAATACTATTATACGACGCTGTAGCATTGAACGATGATGATGATGATGTTAATGGATGTTGTAAAGGTGGTGGTGGTGGTGTCATCGAAGATGGTGATGGATTTAGATGATTACGCAGTAAAGGTGAAGTTGATCTTTCTTCCAACACTATTCCCGGTCCTAATCTGTTCCTCAATGCGTTGTCATGGCCTCTTCGTAATCTGGGCCCCTGATCTTGGTCCATCGGTGATATGGACCTACTCATTTTTTTATCTCTTTATCTCTTTATCAAGGTATTATCACTGTATATATTGCAGAACCAAAAAAAGTGTAAAGAGAGAGAAAAAAATTAAAAGGAGCTGACAATAATTTTATACACAAATCAAACCACATTCATCATGTCACAGTTGAGTGAACTGGAAAAGAGGAAACTCTTAAGAGAGAGAAGAGCGGCCAAGTTTCAAAAAGGTGGTGCCACTGACAGATTGAGTAAGATCACCGGTTCGAACAACTCAAAATTATCTGCCACATCACCACTTACATCTTCTTCTGGTTCAACCACTCCAGATGTAATCAAGACTCCTACACCAACAAGTGCTGCATCAAAGAGAATCTCACAAACTTTTGCCCATGCTAACGATATCGATCAGGACCCAGAGATTGAAGATATAAGTAATTTCATTCCAAAGAAATCACCCATTTCAGATCCATTAAATGAACAAGATGAACCACCAAGTAATGAAGATTTAGAGAAAATTTTACAAAAAATGCTTCAAAATGGTGTTCATTCCCCAGATACACAGCCTGGAATATTTGGTAACGATGACTTCTTGCTGCAAATGATGCAGCAATCAAGTTCGCCTTTCCCGGGTCAACAACAACAGCAACAACAACCCCAAGTTGATCATCAGGAAAATCAAATCAAGTTTGAAAAATTCAAAAATCGCTTCACAATATTCAGATTAACATTGTTATTATCACTATTGATCACCTCATTATTTTCTTATGATTTGAAATCGTCATCTATTAAAATTGATTATGCAAATGAATTTGCTCCAAAATTCCAACAATCTTTCATCATTTTAGAAATTTTATTCTTTATAATTCATTTCATAAACATTCAAAAATATGAATACCACCCTGGTGGAGGAATCATAAGCTCAGTCTTACCATTGATTTCACAGTTTGTCTCACCAAATTTACTCCACATTATCAAATTAATTCCAAGTTATATGGATATTTACAAAATTTTACAAATTGATATCAGTCTAGTTATATTTTACTTTGGTATAATTTCAATTTTATAAAAACAAGACAAGTTACTTTTCCTTTCAATTATTGCTTATTATCACTGCCAATGATTTCCATCCAAGTCTTGCCCTCTTTATGTAACTCTTGTGTAATTTCATCTTTAATCTTTGCAGCTAACCCTGGACCTTTATATGCAAAAGCCGTGTACAATTCCACATAAGTAGCCCCAGCCTTGGCAAACTCTATAGCATCTTTACCACTGGAAATTCCACCACATCCAATCAATACCAAATCGGAACCTTTTGTATATTTGTTCAAAATTTTCAATGCCTTCAATGATAATGGTTTCAATGGAGCACCAGATAATCCACCAGTCTCATCAACGACTGGTCCCGTAGTTAATAGTTGGTCTTTTGGTCTTTGAATAGTGGTATTTGACATTATTATACCGTCGATTTTGGCCGATTTTGCTGATTCTGCAATGGATTTGATTTCTTCTTCAGTCAAATCTGGTGCTACTTTCACCAATACAGGTGGTTTTGGTGTAATTGATGATGATGAATTAGATGGTGTTAAATTATCTCTTTCATGGACAACTGCTTTTAATAAATTGGTCAATTTAGATTCCAGTTGTAAATTTCTTAAACCTGGAGTGTTTGGACTGGAAACGTTGATAACCAACACATCAGCGTATTCACCTAATCTTTGAACACCTTTAACATAGTCTTCCACTTCATCTCCAGTCTTATTTTTACCAAGATTAATACCTAACAATTTTCCATCTCTAAAAGCATTAGAATATGGTTTTGAATCTGAATTCAAGAATTTTTCCAACCTTAATCTCAATCTGGCAACAACATCCCAATGACCCACTGAGTTAAAACCATAACGATTAATAACTGCATCGTCTTTAGGTAATCTGAAAAATCTTGGTTTTGGATTCCCAGGTTGTGGTTCAGGTGTTATAGAACCGATTTCGACATAACTGAATCCAGAATTGAATAAAGCATCAATGGCTTCACCATTCTTATCCAACCCAGCTGCAACACCAATTGGATTCGACAATGTCTTACCGAATACTGAAACTTTTAAAACTTCATCATCAACATCATTAAATAACCTTGGCACTAATCCATATTTCATCAACCATATACCTAATTTGTGACCATCTTCAGCATCAGTGACGTTACGAATAATTGGACAAAAGACATACTCATGAATAGCAGATCTAGCATCAAGACAATATGCCAATGCAGTCAATCCAACAATTGAGAACAATGCACCTCCAAAGAATCCAGATCTCAATGGAGTTTGCTTTGAAGTAGTAGTTCTCAAAGATGAAATACATCTCTTGGTGGTAAATAGTTTGACCAACAGTGGTGAAAAGAATTTTCTGAAAGACATTGATCAAAGTGATTATCTACGGGTCTCTTTTGTGATAGTGGTGGTGGATGGTGGTAGGAAAGACAAACTTATCAAGAATGGTCTAAACAGACAAGAAAGTTCAGTTTTATTACAAAATACGAATTTTTCTAATTTTTTATTTTTCACATCTGGAGACGTTATAGTTTTACCCTCATCACTAAAACTACTAATAAACATTAGAAACAAACTCAACCTTGAAACATTCATTGGTTTCATTGACCTATTATTATTGTTGTTAGTAAGAATTCAATTGTCTTTTTATAATAGCAAAATATGTAATAAACTCACACAATACATCAAATTCTCTGCATTCATTATACTGGTCACTGCCTCGGGAAGACATTCTTTTATAAAATGACAAACTCTACTAATCTCAAATAGTTCTTTTTCATTCTGTTCATAATGCAATCTTGTCAACCATAGGGAAACGACTCCATTTTTTTGGGAATCTCCATGCCAGCTTACTCCAACTATTGGTTCGTGTACATTGTTTTCATGATATAAAAAGTCCGATAAGACTATATGGATCAAAAAATTCCAAGCGGTAAATCTTCTGTCATCATCAAAAGGAATCAAAATTTGCAACTGACTGGCACGATTAAACTCTTCGGAGAATCTTTCCGGAATAAGATTTCTTCTCATTATATGAATTTCTGAATCTTGTTCAAAGAGTAAATCACGACTATTGTATATAAAGTTATTTGCATCACTTTTTGTTTCGATATTTAGGAACGTGTCCAAACCGTAAATGCTAGTTAAGAATTTTGTTAGTAATTTCACATAAAGCAAGCAATTTATTGGTTTAGAACTTACCCTTGTTTCCAACCTGACCATGAAAATGGCAAGTGAGAATATGGCGAAGTTGCAGTTCTGGTTTTTTTACCACCAAACGATGTATCAATAAAGTTGAATAACTGGAATCCTTTCAATGCAGGATTTGATTCTAGTATGTCTTTCTCTAACATTTGGTAACTGCTATTTGTGAATTTTAAACTTGATTTCTTCTTAACTATTCGTTTTCTTGGTAACAGCGGTGTGTGAACATTTTGCAACAGCGATTTATCTTCCTTAATTACCGCGGTGGCACCTTCATCATCAACCACTTCTCGCTCTGGTGAGCAACTTCTGCTTCTTCCAAAGACATTTGAGATCCGTTCTCTCATTTTTAAATGTGTAGAATGAGGCTTGGAATTTTGGCTCAAGTCTGGAATTTGATCTAAAGAAATCTTATCAGCGGCTAATATCAAATTGTGAATTTCATCTGATTGATCAACGGATCCAATAGAAGAAGAAGAAGAAGAATCGGAGTCATAGTTTTTCAAAATTGTCTCCAATGTGGTTGCCTCCTTGTTTGTATTCAAATCATATAACCTTTGCTGAACAACTTGCTGATTATCCCCAAAGGAAGTATATAAATCTTTTATGTATTGAGCATTCTCCTCTTCTTTGGATTTCTGAACTGGTTTCACCTTATTTCCCGAATTTGAACGAAAACTTCCCTTTCTTTTTAAAAATCTGGAACCATTCTCTTGTTCTACCAATTTCTTTGACAGCGGTTGTTCTTGTTGTTTCAAAAATGTAACATCGGTCTCTGATTTGTTCTCATTGTTAACAGATACATGTTGGGCGCCATGTCCAAACAAATTTGATAAACTTTTCGAAATAGTGGAGTGCTTATACATCTTTAAAAATTGGGTGGTGTAGTTTGTATCAACTGATTGGATAGATAACAATCAGTGAACTGGAAAATAACAATTGACACAAATGTGAAGAAATGCAAGTAGTTTTCGTCGTTCTCCTTATATCAAAAGCTCCCTTTTGAGAATAATTTTTCATCTGTAAAATTTTTTTTTTTTCTTAAAGTTATACTTACAAACTCATCTCTCACTACCAGATCACAAATACATTTGCCAGGTAATAAGACGCAAGAATATAAATTAATATGTCTGCAGTAAGGAAGCCAATAGATGGCACAAATCATTCGAAATATGAAAGAGGCTCTGTACAAAAGAAGTCAAAATACTCCAAAGATAAGAAGTTGAATGCCAATCTCAAAAACTTGGATAGACAATACAAAGATGCTGTTAAATCAGCTCAGAGAACTGACATTTTACTTCAAGAAGATGCCGGTTTCTTAGAAGCAGAGGGGATGGAAAAGACGTATAAATTTAAGCAAACAGAATTGAAGGAAAACGTAGATATAAGCACAGCTAATAAGAATTTTGAATTACAACTTAATGAATTTGGACCATATTCGATAGATTATACAAGAAATGGTAGAGGGTTATTAATTGGAGGTAAGAAAGGTCATGTTGCGTCATTGGATTGGAGAACGGGGGCATTGGATTGTGAATTGCATTTGAATGAAACGGTTCATGCCGTTAAATATTTGCATAATGATCAATTTTTTGCAGCTGCACAAAAGAAATACACATTCATTTACGATAAGACAGGAGCAGAAGTGCATAGATTGAAACAACACGTTGAAGCAACACAATTGGAATTTTTGCCGTATCATTTCTTATTGGTAACGGCGGGTAATACAGGTTACTTGAAATATCATGATGTATCCACAGGTGTCTTGGTGGCAGAACATCGTACAAAATTGGGGCCTACATTGGCTATGAAACAGAATCCATGGAATGCGGTTATGCATCTTGGGCATGGGAATGGTACTGTAAGTTTATGGTCACCTAGTATGCCTACGCCATTGGCGAAGATACAGGCATGTAGAGGTCCAGTAAGATCTGTTGCAATTAACAGAGATGGTAGATATATGGCAGTGGCTGGTGCAGACAAGACTTTAAAGATATGGGATATAAGAAATTTCAAAGAGGTTGATTCTTATTTCACACCAACACCGGCTTCATCATTGGACATATCAGATACAGGTTTAGTGTCAGTAGGTTGGGGTCCACATGTCACAGTTTGGAAAGATATCTTGACAAAGAGACAGAACTCACCATATATGACTCATTTGATTCCAAGTTCAAGGATCCAACAGACTAAATTCGTTCCATTTGAAGATATCTTGGGAGTAGGGCATCAATCTGGTGTTCAATCATTGATCATCCCAGGAGCCGGTGAGGCTAATTACGATGCATTAGAATTGAATCCATTCGAAACTGCTAAACAAAGACAACAAACAGAGGTTAGATCATTGATGAACAAATTGAGTCCTGATATGATCTCATTAGATCCAAATGTTATTGGAAGTGTAGATAAGAGACAGTCACAATCAAGATTAACTGCAAAGGACTTGCTGGAATTAGCAAACACTAATAAAGATTCAAAAGATGAACTGGAGTTGAAATTGAAAATCAGACCAGAAGTTAAAGGTAAGAATTCTTCATTACGTAGACATTTACGTAAGAAGACTGAAAATATTATTGATCAACGTAAGTTGAGAATTGAGAAAAACTTGAAAGATGAGAAAGAGCAAAGATTGAAGTTGTCTAATGAGAGAAAGGGAATACCGGAAGAGAAAGATGTACTTGGCCCAGCTTTGGCAAGATTTAAATAAAGAAATATATTATGTGTGTTTTTAAAGGGGTGAAATAAAATTGACTTCTTTTTCTTTCTAATATTGACGTATACAAAATTATTTATCCTCATCTGCTTCAACATCACTATCTTCCAATGTGAATGGATCAGGCAAAGGTGCCTCATTATTGTTCAATTGTCTGATAGTTTTGATTGCATCAACTGGCAATTCTGGATGCTTATCTTCCAATACAACAATACCGTTTGTTCCTCTGAATTTCCGAACAGGCAAATATCTACCATCTTTTATGAATGTAAGATATTTCAATTGGTCAGGAAGGACTCTTGAAAAATTCTCCAATTGATATGGTGTCTTAGTATAGTTAGTTTGTATTGTTGGCTCTTCAATATCAGTTGGCAATTCTTCTTCAGGAGTTTTCTCCTTATCCAGTTCCTCCAGTTCCACAGGAGTTTTTTCATCATCAATATCCATTTTATCGTCATCTTTATCATCCTTTTTATCCTTCTTCAGTTGAGCCTTCTTTGCTCTAGCTCTAGCTCTATTTGTTGTAGACAAGACAGCAGTAGTAACCTTATCTGGTGTCTTTTCCTTAGCTTCCTCAACTTTTGGTGGATAATCGAATAAATCACTCTTTGTGTGACAATTGATCTTAAACTTTGGAACTTTCAAGTCTTCTTGAACACCAATTATTGCAGTTGGAGTGAATGATAATGACAAGAAATGAGTCAAAGGATACCAATACCATGATTGACAGAATAAGGCTAATCCAACAATCGCCTTCAGGTTCAAAGTATTAGTTTGAGAATTTTCCAATTGAATGGTAACATTTCTTCCACCAGCGTCAATTATACCTTGTGATAATGCAGCACCGTATTTGGCCAATGCATCTTGGTTTTTATTGGAAATGACACTGGCAAAGTTTTCCTTCACACCTTTGATCTTTGGGAATGTTTTTTCATTTTGTTGTATTAAAATCATTGATGTCGCAATCAAAGCACCTTGTCTAACAAAATCAACAGCATCTTTGGTTAATGGTTCCAAAACTTCAATTGCAGCTGCCAAGCCACGGCCTGCACATGAGATACCCAAAGCCATGGCAGTACCATAACGAACATGAGGATTATGTGATTCTGATAATAACTCAACAATTGTTGGAACAGTTGTATAATCACGCAACAAGATGAAACCTAAAGCAGTAACGGAAGCTCTTCTGACACTATCAGAGGAATCAGAAACTGCAATATGTAGAAGTCTTTGTATAGCAGAATTATTTCCAGTACCACAATAGGCTAATGCTAAAGTGAAACATGCACCATAACGTAAAATTGGACTTTGATGTTCAATCATTCTCTTAATAACGTGTTCTGATTCAAATTCCTTACCATAGTAAATCAAGGCAATACCAATGGCCAAACCACGAATGATATTTTCGTGCTTTGTCTCTTCAGCATATGTCAACATATCATCAACAGCTTGTTGTAAACCAGATCCAAGCATTACAAGACCCATAGCCAAAGCTGCAGCTTCACCTGAAATGGCGGAGTCAGCATACAAAACTGTCTTCAACTCTTCATAAATGTCTTGTGAGCCTAAACCCATACCAGCTACACCAACACCAAGACAAGCACCATGTAAGATGACATCAACTTCTTGATTTTCAGATGAATCATTGGTACCTGCTCCTCCTGAATTTTCGACAACATGGCCTCTCAAGTATTCTATAACCTCTCTACCGTGTCCTGCATAAATAAGACCTAAACCGTAAAGCGAACCACCTTTTGTGAAGTGAGAACCTGAGGATCCTGGTAAATATGGTTGCAAAATGGTCATACCTTGCGAAAGGTTTCCCTTGTGGATAACACCCAAAGCAGCAGTAGCAGAAAACTTCGACCAGTTAGTGGCTTTGCCTAACCATTCCAAGTTTGATCTGAAGAAAGAGTCATCAGTTGTACCAGCATGCATGAAAGCATTTTCGAAAGTGACTGCAGAGTGGAAAATGGAGTTTCTACCATCCAACAACGACTTGGTCTTGTTTAAAATGCTTATATCAGTGTTATTATTGTTGTATAATAATGTAATATCCAAATCGCAGGTTGGAACACCTGATAAAATTTTGGTTATTTTGGATTGATGTTTGTCAGTAACATTGAACGAAGGATCATTTGATAAGATTTCAATTGTCTTATCTAAAAGTTCCTGTGATGCAGCGTTGACTAAATCAAATGCTACTTGTAATGCAATTAACTGTAAATTGCTAGAAATCAACTTGACAAAAATTCTATGAGCTAATTTGTAATCATTTAATTGAACAATGATTTTGGAAATGATAAAATAATCAGGTGTTTTCAATGATAACAAGATCAAAACCAAGGAATTCAACACATCATTCCTGAAGGGTGAGTTTGGAATGACAGTGGTGGAGCAAGCCAATACATAATTGACCAAGGATAAGGCCAATTCCTCATCATTGATGTGACTATTAATGATATCCTTGACAATATCCAATCTGTAGCTCTCTAATGAGATACCAATTGCCAATTTCAATTCCTTAGAGCTGACACATTTTTCCAACATCTTTTCAAAGATTGTTGTCAATTGTGAATCTATCTCAACTGATGGATCTGCATATTTGGCTTTGGATAATGAAATATAATAGTTGATGCATTTGGAAACAATTGTTTCCACAAACTCAGTCTTTTCATTTATGTCAAACAGGTCTCCTGAGAATAAAGAGTACTTGACAGACGAGTCATAGTCACCCAAGTTATAATAAACTTTGGAAGCCACCAAGGCGGCCAATTGTCTATGACTGAATGTGTCATCTTCATAAAGTTCTTCAATATCAGTGATGTTGTTTGCAATCTCCGCCCAAAGCTGGTCAACAACGTCGTTCAATGACTTCAAAGCATACGACTTCAAACCATCATCTGGTTCGCTTAACAAAGCTAACAATGGGGCAGCTGATGTTAACGACATAATGTGTTGATTCGATATGTTTCTTGTGTTGGTCAAACAACTCCTTGATGGTTTTTTCTTTCATAGTTTTGTAAATAGAGCAGAGAAAAATCGCCACCATAATCAATAATGACACGGAAATCTAGCGCAATATTTCATCAGCGCCCAAAATGGCAGATCTCTCCAGCTTAGAATTATCTCTCATCTACACTTACAGTAACATGGTTGTCATATATATATCCAGCTTCATATATCGTGATTCGAACTAGTGGCTACGACTATCTCCAATTTATGTTGACCGCTGTTCTGAAGTCGAAAGAATGCTTAAGTTGACAAATCGATAGGGTTGTTATCCGAAGGGAGTCCTCTTGAGCACAAAAGCGGGATCTTTGCATATTCGTTATACAGATTACTGATATTCGTCCTGTAACCAAGGTACTGCCATTGAAGGGATTTGATAAAACTGTTAAAGACGGTGAGTGTTTTCGCCACAGAAAGGTTACGACGCAATTTTTCAGGCGTTTAAGACTATCAATTTCAACAAGGCTTTTTTTCTATGATCGTTTGTGAGAGCAGTCTAATCGCTTGCCGACAATATGCAACGGAACCCTTCCTTTTTTCATCTGCTAGGACCTGATTTTCAGATATTCTTGTCTTCAAATCGGTGACAGACTTAACTTCTTTTAGATGATCTCGTAAAACAAGTTTTTCATTCTTTTTGGCAGGTTTCTTTTGAAGAGACTAGACAGAGTATCGAATTTCAACCCATGTAAAAGTTGTTTGAGAAGGATTTACTGATGTAGCTTCATTGCGTTGGAACCCAAAGACTTTTGACTACAAAATGTACGATTTCTTCTTTGTTGAATTTGTAATCCCCTGCAACCTGTTTTAGGAGCGATTGTTCGTCGATCGTCGGACTGGGATAATAACGGTGCACTCAAATGTAATCAAAATAAAACTTGATCAACTAAAAAAAAACGGCGAGATTTCGCCACCTTGTCTCAGATTTAGACAGGAAAGACAGTTTAAGCTGATATTTTTTTAAACATACTTTTCGCTTTCAACGTGTTGTTTGACGCGACCAAGCGGATCATAAATTATAAGGCATGTATTACGATTTGTTTGTAAATTGGAGTGCAGACAGATCTTTTAGTTTTAGTTTTACTCTGATCTGAGACCGTAGCAAAGACCGTAGCAAAGACTTGTTTGATATGAAACGAAATGTTCCCGGTGCTGGTGTATCACTTCAATCATATCTGATCCAAGTAAATTGTCTGACAACTGGCCTCCATATCAGCTCGAGAAATGCTCATCTCTGAAGGATCAATCTTTGATTTTTGGTAAAAGTAGCTCATGCGTCAAGGAAACAGCGCTCTCTGCATAATAAAAATAGCAACAATTGTAGTAAGAGCGTGCTTTTCCTTTTCAGACAATTCTTTTCCGTGTTCTGAGAGAATTTCAATAGGAGAAAAAATATATATAGGTTCACCCTCGAACTTTCACGCTGGAACTTTGCAAGTCACCTACTTCCCCGTAAAGTTGATCAGTACTCGCTTTCAATACCTATCAGATGACTTAATTCTTCTTTCAAAATAGCTTACACGATGTTTCCATCTATGAAGAATTTAATTGATTGAAAAGCAACATATATAGTGAGGGTAGTAGACTTATCAGAAGTTGGCATTTCTTGTAAAATTTCAGCCCAACACGGTTGCTTATATAAAAGAGAGCTTTATAAGGTGTATTTACATATTTTTAAAATCTCGAGTTCTCTTGCCCAATAGCCTTTTATTTGTCATAGCCCTAAAAAAAATCAATATTCATACCTAAAGTTAATGTTTTGCCTATCTGTTAAATCATCGAATGCATGTTTCAAGCCTTCATCTTCCAGTATAATCCCGTTTTGTACTAAATTATCCTTCCTTCTGTTCTCCTTCATCAACCATAATCTCATAAAAATCAACAATATTATCAAAAGTCCATAGCATCCCATATGGGTACCAAAGGCAGTTAAATATCTTGGAGAGTCTTGAGCTCTGAACACTTGAGGACCAACACAATTTCCTACAGCCCAACCAACAAAGTTCGTAGTAGTAACAAATGACTTCTTACTCTGGCCTGCGATATTCCTTGTGAGAAGTGAAAGACCAATATTAGCCACACCCCAAAATGAAAGTGTTAAATAATAACAGAAAAGTAAAACACCCCTTCTAAGCTTGTATTCATAACTTGAATGGTCAAGATCGGCATATGTCACGGTCATCAACACAATCGTTCCAACCATGGATGGAACAACAAACCCTATCATGAAAAATATGTTCTGTTTGAATCTACTTGCCAAATACGCTGATGACAAAAGAAGGAAAATGAGGTACCCACCAAGAACCATAGCTAATAACTGAGTTTGTAACACAGTAAAGCCAAAAGACTGTATAATAATGTTTGCAAAGGCACCTAAACCTGAAGTTGGAAGTGATGTGAGAAACTGAATAAAGAAGTAGCAATAAGTTTGAGGATCTGTCATTGCTTCAACGATATGATCTCTTTTCCACTTCTTGTTTTGTAAACCAGTTTGATTAGATCTGACTCTTTCAACCATAAGCTTTTTATCTTCTTCAGAAAAGCATTTGGCACGCATCGGAGAGTCTGGGGTCCACCAAAGTACAAACAATCCCCAAAAAACCGTTATACAGCCATATGTAAGAAATAAGATCTCCCAGTTTTTCAATGTTGCATCATGGATAAGAGTGAAACAGTAAGAGAGAACACCTCCCACAATCTGCTGTCCACCGTTCATCATATACCAAAGTGCAACAATAGTGGCTTGTTCACTACGTCTGTACCACATGGAAGACATAAGCATAAATATTGGTTGACAAGTACATTCAAACAGTCCAAGTAATGTACGTACAACCACAAGGATTGTGAAATTTTTTCCAACTGAATGACATGCAAGTACAACTCCCCAAAGAATGATGTTCAACAGAAGATATTTGGCAACTGGGACTTTTTGAATAATAAGATTGGTTGGTAATTCCAAGATCAAAACGGCAAGATATGTACATGTGGTCAACCATGAATATTGTTGACCAACAAGATGGGCATCTTCTTTGATTCCCATGATCGAAGCAAAGGAAAGAGTACCTTTATCCAAAGCTTGCAAGAAATAGGTGATGACCATACATGGAAGTACTCTTCTGTTTATCATAGTTCTAAGACGACGGTTGGTTTCATCATCAATTTCAATAGCTGCTTCACCCAGATATTGTAAGATATCATCATCAACAGCAGTGTTTACCAGTTTTTCATCATCGAAAATCGATGGCTCATTAGTAATGAGCTCCTCTATATGATC
This sequence comes from Nakazawaea holstii, assembly GCA_003706265.2. Classification (NCBI taxonomy): domain Eukaryota; kingdom Fungi; phylum Ascomycota; class Pichiomycetes; order Alaninales; family Pachysolenaceae; genus Nakazawaea; species Nakazawaea holstii. The sequence goes on along the minus strand of PPKU02000032.1, from coordinate 10,533 downwards.
ACTTGAAGGTTTCATATTATTCATTTTGTAAAAATGTTGCATCTCATCCGAAGTTTTAAGAGCTTAACATACAATTATATATAAAAAATCATCTCTGAGCGATCCAATTGTGGGGATAATAGACTTTGCAGGTACAAATCCACGCTACTCTTTGAACGAAACAAACGCCCCAATCTTCGATTTAAAGATTGACCGTCTTTACTATGTAAAGGCGATGCTGGTGGGGTAATCTATCAGGTATTGTTTGAGCCGGTTGTATTTCTTGGGTTTTTTTTTTACGTCACACCGGAACCCTGGAAGGGATGATTTCATAGAGATTGTTGTGTTGCAATGAAAAAATACATTTTACTGCATCCTTGTAGATGAGAAGTTGGTAGTCATTCTTTGTAGTCATGACATTGGAAAAGGATCACAACAAAAATTTACGAATTTTACGAGATTGAAAACTTTTTTGTAGCTATATTCTGTATTAGCGTTATAGCCGTTCATGGAATATAAAGCTTCAAAACATTTTCAAAAGAAAAGAAAGAATAAAATATTACCACCATGAATCATCAGACAAATACCTTTTATTGCTGTGGAATCATCGTCTGTCAAAAGAATTCGCTAATAAATATTAAAATGAGGACTAAGAATTTCACTGAAAAGAAATGAATGTTACATCACATATGATAAGGAGAGGAAAAAAAACACAACAACATCAAATTGGAGAAAAAATAATCTGGGGTATGCAAAATTTCGTTATGTTTTTTTTCTTCTCTTCGATTTCGTGGGTCGTATTTTCGGGTCTTTGATTAGTGAAAAACATCAAATTTGTAAATATGAAAATATCACTACCATTATATATATGTTGAAAAATTCACCTTACCGTTCTCCTCGAGTTGTCAGTGAACAAAATGCCCGCTTCAGTTAATGGAATTTCCGCAACAACCCTTGATGAATTAATCAATAGATTGATAAACAATCTTGTTAACATTCGAGATGAAACAGGTCAATTTCTAATGGAAATCCCTGGAGGGAGAATAATAGACACGAAAGGATGGATTACTGGTTGGGAATGGACTCACGGGATCGGTTTATACGGACTTTGGCATTACTTTGATCTCAAAGGAAATGAAAAGATCCTTCAACATATTCATGATTGGTTTGATGCACAGTTATTTGGTCCTGATGGGAGCACATCGAAAAACATAAACACCATGGCTGTTTTCCTTCCCTTGGCTTATGTTGTCGAAAGGTATCCCTCTGAAAGTTACAAATACGTCCCATACTTGGATGCTTGGGCCGAGTGGGCAATGTATGATCTTGCAAAGACTAAATGTGGTGGATTCCAACATGCAACCTATTTAACTGAGAATCATGAACAGATGTGGGATGATACCTTGATGATGTCAGTGATGCCACTTGCTAAAATTGGACGTTTACTTAATAGACCTCATTACATTGAAGAAGCTAAAAAACAAATGATCCTCCACATCAAGTACTTGGTTGATACCAAGACAGGACTTTGGTTTCATGGTTACACTTTTGACGGTAATCATAATTTTGCTGAAGCACTTTGGGCAAGGGGAAATTCTTGGATTACCATTGTAATTCCTGAATTTATCGAATTATTGGATCTTAAGCCTGGGGAATACCTCAGGGAGGTTCTTCTCGAAACTTTAAACGCCCAGGTCTCCAAATTGGTTGAATTACAAGATGCTAGTGGATTATGGCATACACTTTTAAATGACAAGGGTTCATACCTTGAAAGTTCAGCTTCTGCTGGTTTTGCGTATGGAATTTTGAAATCGGTTCGCAAGGGATATATCGACAAAAAATACAGATTGTCAGCTGTCAAAGCTATCAAGGGTGTGATTGATAATATAGACAAAAAAGGTGAGTTACTCAACACATCTTTCGGTACAGGAATGGGAGACACCCTTCAATTTTATAGAGATATACCATTGACATCAATGCCTTATGGACAGGCAATGGCAATTATGGCATTAGTAGAGTACCACAAACTTTATCTTTAGTTAATTAATAAAATTTCATCTGTTTCCAATTTTAACTGTAATAGTAGAAATTGAAAACTACTAATGCTTCCAGTTCGTGAGTTCGTGTTGACGTGATGAGTACACACATTCAACGATTTTTTTTTATCCCAATTCGAAGAAAGATCGACCTCGATCAAAATACTTCCGGTCTATGAAATGCAGACTCGGTCAAGAAATTTTAAAGATTTCGAGGGTAAATCTTTGAAAATCATTTCGAGATGAGAGTTGTTGTTCTTAGTTTCACCTGATCATTTTCTGAACGAAGCGTGACTCATGGGGGTCCGAATTGAAAGCAGTGAATATAAAGATCAAAATTTGATGAGGTATAGGCCCAACAAACCAATGTGCTTTTAATACATTTTTGAACAAGATTCAAAAGAAGTTGAACTTTTTTATAGTTTTTTTCCGGTAACAATATACGTCTTTTGCTAGACTAGCACTGTTTTTGAAACAGGGTATTGACAGTGTGTTCTTTTAGTGATGCAGCTTTTCAAAAGACCCTAAATCGAACTTTAATCGAGTGAACAATAAATTCTATTTGTTGGCATTTACAATTGTAGAGAAGCCAAGCAAACTAACATTGAATAAGCTATTCCCAGTTGATTTTCAATGATAATCTTTCGAGGAAGTCCTTTCAGTTATGTCAGAAATAGTTTTTATCCAAATTTGAGGAGAACCAACATTTTATTCGGTGTACTTCGGAATAATTCTTCACATATCTCTTTCAAGATTTTTGAATTTGATGCGTTTGTTTGCGTGAATATTTTCCGCTCTCTAAATGTCAACCCTCTGTTGAAATTTGGCGATTCTATGTGAGCTTTAGATCATTTTCAGTAGAGAGTAGTCAGTTCGAGACTTTTTTAAAGTTTAACTCAACACAGAAGAAAGCAATTAGCTATTATTGTAAACAGATTGACGTGTACGGAAACTACCGCGGAGAAGGAGAAAAATACACAAGACCAGAATATATATGGGATGTGTAAATATGACATACATTACGACAAGGCTGCTATAAACGCCTTTCCGATCAGATCACCTCTATCATATCCACTTGTACAAATGTTATGCATACACCACAAAACATACATTTAGAATGCGGGCATTTTGCCTATTGAAATAAAGAATCACTTACAATTTAAAGACAACAATACTACTTTGTTTCATCAGCGGAATAGCAATTAATACGTAAATATATGGTAAACTTTTGATCAGATGTATGTATATGGTTTCAGGAGCAATTTCTGGTTTCCGTAGGCACCTCATTTGAAATCCGAATGAACTGTTGATCATCAATCAGTCTGTCTGTCACTCAGTCAATCTGTTCTGAATGTGCTTCTTCCAGCACCCACTGAAAAAGAAAAGAGAGGAAAAGTTTTTAGTTTTTTGTGGTTTTTTAAACTTCGATTTTGTGCTTTTTATTTTTTCCTCCTGTCTTTCTGGTTAAAAAAATTTGCCATCCTTTTTCAAATCAAACAAGTTGAGACAATTCATTCAGTATTAACAAACAAGAGCATTCTATTGAGTTTAACATTGGACAAATTCACTGGTTCAAAAAAATTTTTATACTTGTGTTTTTTTTGTTGTTCTTCTTCCTCTTCACTTTGTTTGTTCACATTGGTTTAATTTTTTTTATACATTTTTAAATTTCACTTTTTTATATTTGATTTAATTTTATTTGATTCAATTATTGACTTGGTGAATTGAATACTATCATCAGAATAAAAGCTAATTGAGAAGAAGATTATTTGCATTTCTATTCAAATTCAGTCTTTGTATTACACAAATTATTTTGATTCAAATTTTCGGTAACAACGAGAAATTTCAACGAAAAAAAGTACAAAATAGCAAAAAGGTGAAATCATTCAGTCAAAAGTTCAGTTTTTAACCAATTTGTATTTTTTTCAATCACTTTAGTTAACTTGAAAGTTTATTTGCTCGCAGTTTTCACTCAACGAATTATAGAACCAAAATCATATAGATTATGTCGACAGACTCATCATCAACGGCTGCCCCTGTCAGTACTAATTCGCTACCCGCACCTGTACCAACACTGGTCCCACAGCAACAACAACAACAACAGGTTCCAACACAAGCTGTACAGCAAAATGTTACTCCACAGCCTGCAGCTCAACCAACTCCTGCTCAGCAAGCTGAGTTTTTGAACAGCATGCCTTTACCTAATCCTCCAGAAAATGTTGCTGCCACTTCCGGAGGTGCTTCCCCAAAGACCTTATGGATGGGAGATCTTGAACCATGGTGGGATGAAGAATATATTGTCAGCTTATGGAAAAACTTGAACAAATCAGTTCTTGTTAAGGTTATCAAGCCTAAAAAGAACTCTGTCTTACAACATATTGCCAATAATGGAGCCAATTTATTCAACCATTCAGGTTATTGTTTTGTAGAGTTTGAAACTTATGAAGAAGCCAAAGAAGCTTTAGCATTGAATGGTTCAGTGGTTCCTGGATCTAATAATAAAATATTCAGATTGAATTGGGCAAGCGGAGCAACTTTAGCATCGCAAATTCCACAAACACCAGAGTATTCAATTTTTGTTGGTGATTTGTCACCATCTACAACAGAAGCACATTTATTGGCATTATTTCAAACTTCATTCAAATCCGTAAAGACAGTACGTGTTATGACAGATCCAGCAACTGGTTCTTCAAGATGTTTTGGTTTTGTCAGATTTACCGATGAAGAAGAGAGAAGAAGAGCTTTGATGGAAATGAATGGTGTTTGGTTAGGAGGTAGACCAATCAGAGTCGCATTGGCTACACCAAAACATCAAAATAACAATAACAATAACACCGGGTATGGTCAACAAAATGATTTCAATGATCGTGGGTTGGATCAAAATCAAATGTTTTTACCCCCACCAATTCCACCACCAGGAGGAATGCCATACTATCCACCTCATTTCAGTCAACCTTCTCCTCCACAACAACAGCTGTTCAATGATCCAACTAATACCACTGTATTTGTCGGTGGATTAGCCAATGGAGTTCCAGAGGAGACTTTAATCACTTTATTTGAACCATTCGGAGCTATTGTTCAAGTTAAAATTCCACAAGGAAAAGGTTGTGGATTTGTTAAATTTGCAAAACGAGAAGATGCAGAACAAGCCATTGCTGGTATGCAAGGTTTCATCATTGGTGGTTCAAGAGTAAGATTGAGTTGGGGAAGATCCAATCACAATAACAATATGAATCAACAAATGTTGTTGAGATCTCAAGTTGGTATGAGCGGAGGTTACGATGGTTATGGTGTTCCTCCTCCTGTAAACTCATTACCACAAGGTTTACCGGAATTTGCCCCACCACCTCAGGGTCTCCCACCAATGTATTACGCTCATGCTTCACAAGGTGAGCCATTTGGTGGTGACGATAGTGGTAGATACATGCAGTTTGCTAACGCTTCAAACCCTCCTCCTGGAAGAGAATTTCAAATTGATGATGATGGAATTCCAGAGGATGTGAATGCTTCCGCTGCTGCTCCTACCACATTGTAAACAAGGTTTGTTTGATATTTCATTATTGTTTTATTGTATTTTTTTTCTGTTCCAATTACCAATTGTTCTTGAGCCCCTGAGATGTTGTCCTTGAATTTATATAACAATGATGAAGAGAAGTTGTCATTTAAGTTTCCCTTCAACAATAAATTTAAAAAAAAAAAATTCAACAGAGCATGCTAAATACTGAAATTAACCAGTTGTGTTGTACTGTCTTGTTTTATTTTGTATTACTGTTGTGTGGTTATCAAATTTGTTTGAAATGTTTCTTCATAATTTTTATTTCATTTACTTTCTATTTTTTGATATGATTACGATATGTCTTTTTATTATTTGATACGATGAAAAGTTGTTATTTTTGTGTTTTTCTTTTATTATGCACTTGATTATTTTTTTATCACTAGTTTTCATAGGTTACCTAATCAATTGATTTCACATTTAATTTATGTCTTGTAGGCTTTTCGTCATTTGTTTCCCGTCTAACAACTATCTTCTCTCGGGAATCGATAAAGAAAATTTAAAAGCCAAAAAACCAATTCTTTTTTTTTAACGCTCTCGAAACGCATCATCGCATGAAGTAAACAACTGGAAGTGAAGATGAACAGTATATTTCAAGGTATACTGAAGGAAATTAACACCGAAGCAGAGTATAGATCAAAGATTATTGATCTTGAAAACAAATATGCAACATCTGCTTCACTTTTCCAAATAAAAGCTGTTATCCAGTTGTTTTCTAATGAATTATTACCTCAAGACGTGACTGGACTGAAAGACCGTATGATGGAAATTAAAGAGCTTTATAACGAGTTTTCGAAAGAATTATCCACATTATCAGGAAAAGTGGATGATTTAGAGCATCGGAAAGTATTTGACCAAATTTCATCAACTTTTAAAAATAAGAGGTTGATTGCAAATTCCATTGATCAAATCTTGATATTGAACTATTTTGAAAATATATCGCGTCACCTTCGAGAAAGGAACTATCAATTTCAAGCCCATTCCTTTGTCTTACCGAGAGAATTCATTGCTGAGGTTCTTGGTATTTCAGTTACAGAAATTTCAATTCAAGAGTACTTATTAGGTTTATTGCGATTTATCGATTTCTTGATTGATTATTCTACACAATTGATAATAATATCAGCGGCATGGTCAGAATTGAAAGAACAGTATTCTGTGATTTTTTTAAATCAAAAATTGACACAATTTTACTCAAGTGGGTTTGAATTATTAGATTTGAAAAATGATCAAGTACGTAGAAAATATGATGGTTTGAAATACAATTTGAAAAAAATAAACAATATAGTATATGACATCAGCTTAAGGGGATTATTAGAAGGGGCAGATCAATTAAAGTTCACTTGAAGGCGGTAATTCAGGATAAAAATCCAAAATATGGTCTAATTGATCTTTTGTGAACTGACACCAGTCTTCAATACTGTATATGTCTGTGGTTTTTTTATTCCAATCCATTCTTTGTTTAATTATTTCATTTGTATCACCAACAGCCTTCACAGTTCTCAATTTACCCCTTAAGTAACCCAAATTCTCAACAGCCTTTTCAAGATCAACATCTTCCAATGCCTTGGCAATTTTTTCATCTTTGATACGCCTTGTTAATCTCGGGCTGTTCCCATTGGAACTGATCATTATTTGTAATGGACCTTTCCTATACATCGCACCAAAATAAAAATCGCATATTTGAGGACGATCAGCTATGTTACATTGTAAATTGTTCAATTTGGCTTGATAATGGATCACTCTTGAAAGATTATGATCAGGGATAGCAGTTAAAACTAGAGCAAATTTTTCATTTTTGATAACTTCTTCAATTTTTTCAAAATCAGATTCAGATGTAGGAGTAAATGCCAATTTATCCATCTGAGTTACTTCGTACATCTTCAAATCCAGAGGAACATATTCCCGCAAATGGATTTTATGTATGAGTCCCAATTTATCCCATTCTTCTATCTCAGGAGTAACCTGTGGTGAAACTATAGTAATCTTTGCATTTGCTTGTAATAACAAGTTAACTCGTCCTGTGGCAACTTCTCCTCCACCAATTAACAAAACGTGGCGGTCTAAAGGTTTCAAAGGTTAATAAAATTGTTTATGATATTACTAAAGAAAGATAACCCACTTTTAACTTGCCATGCAAGAAGCAATGAACCATTTGGCTGTGGAACAGTTTGGCTCATCTCCTAAAGTGCATATAAAATAATTCTATTCTGTTGAATTATATTAAAAAAAAAGTTACTGATATAATCTCATTACATTTAACATAATATACACCAATTCATAATGTCTGAACTCGATAAGATTTCCATTGTCCTGAAGTATTCCAGAAAATGGGTCAGTGATACATGTGGTAATAGTACTGAAATTGATAAGAATGAATCTGAAGTTGTTTCTCACTATATTTATAGCAATGGTATCACTTTATCAGTAATTAAGGTGTACAAACAAGACAAATTTGTAATAACGTTGCTTTTTGAATCAATGTTGAAATCACTTGTTATCGATTTCGACAAAGTGTTTGGAACTGATGCAGAAGTTACGGAAACTCAGGTGAAGAATTTTAACAATATTTTAACTAAAGAATTTATAACGCCACTGGTAGAATCATCTTTAAAAGAAACAGATGATAAATTCCCAACAGGTTTGGAACACTCAGTTGGTGGCCGGGCTTCAGCAGGTTTGCTGCCATTGCCATTTTTCCCACATCTTGGTGGATCATTGAAACCAACACCAGCACCTTCGGCCGAACAACCTCCTAAATTTGATGACGAATATGCAATGTTAGGATCATCAACATCCGAGCAACCTCTGATTGGTGGTCCACCTTCCATAGGTGATCGAGATTTGAATCCGCCTGGATTACCAAAAAATCCAACTTTGAGTTCATTTGTTGACCCATTAGCTACAACTTCAGAAGGTGGGATGCATCCAACTCCAAATCACCCTCTATTTAGAAATAGTGGCAGAAGTGGAATCCACTATCCTATTGGTGCAAGATATGATGACCCAATGCTAGGAGATGGTACTCAAGATTTGGATATGATAGGAAGTGGATTGCCCGGTAATGTCAGAGGTGGTGGTGGTAGAGGCGGAGCATTTGGCAGGTTCAATGGTCGCCCAGGTGGAAACTTTGGACCAGGTGGGTCTGGTTCGTTTGGTGGAGGCTTTGGTGGAGGAAGTCCATTTGGAAGTGGTGGGTTTATTTAGGTAATATGCAACTAGGGTTTTTGTTTGCACAATGTCATGTATGTCAAGTAAGTAAAAAAAATAATAATAATAAAAATAAAAATAATCACACACACGAAATTAAATAAAATAAACCAAAACAAATCAATACGAAACGACAAGAGACACCAATATGAGTTCGCGTCATGCTAAAATTGAAGCTAGAAAAAGGGGTGCTCTGTCTAGACAGTTGTCGTCCTCTCAATTGGTATTAGGTAGTCCGAAAACGCCTATGAGATCCAATTCAAGATCAAAGCCAACTACTCCTAGAAACTTGACTCAATTAGAAAGTGCATTCAATGATCATTTTGAGACTGCGTCTAGAGATAATACACCGAGGCATACTCCCAGAGAATCAGTAAGATCAACAGCGACAACACCGAGGAACTTGAATATTTTACAAAGTGTCTTCAATGCTAATACGACATTGAGTGGGAGAAGACAGGTTAAATCACCAAGACCCACATATATCCCTCCTGAGAGAACCCCCAAAAGGGCAAGCGTGCACCATGGTAAGGAGAACATCAGTCCAATTGATGATGTAGTGGCTTCAAAGACGCCTACTCTCCGGAAAAGCAAGAAGCCTGAGCGTGTTGCTGTGAAGAGGAGAACACCACTAGTGAAGAAGAGGAAATCTATAGTCTCAAAGACTCCAAAGAAGATTGTATCCAAGACGAAGTCAATTCCTGTGGCGACTCCGAAGAAAACTGGGACTAAGAGGAAATCGATGCTGTTATCGACACCAGATTTGCGAAAGTCCAAGAGGCCACATAAGCCATTGCCCAAGCTCAATTATTCTGATGTTGAAGAAGAACCTGATATATCTGATTTTGATTCTGATTATCATAGTGATGATCACAATGAGCCATCTGTTGCACCAACCCCAATATCGAAGCCGAAGAAGCAAGTAGCAAAGAAGAAGGTGCCACTCAAACAGAAATCAAAACAGGGTGTGAAGCCCAAGATGATTGAAGTGAAGTTGGAGAGATTATCGTATACACCAAAGAATTCTGTTACGAAAAACATATCTACTTTAGATGTATTGGGACAAATTATGAGTGAGTATTTACTTGCATCACAACCTACGAGATCATCGCAGTTGGATCGTAAAGTGCTAAAAAGTTATAGTGGTTTGGTAACTGATCATTTCACCAAGTTGATCGATCATACTTTGAACAATGAAAATTTGAGTAAGGAACTTATCAATTCAAACAAACAAAAGGAAAATTTGAGAAATAAGATTTATGAAATACGTAAAAAACACGATGAGTTACTGGTGAATTTGGAAAAACTGAGAAGGCAATATCATTTAAAGAAGAAGAAATATCAGTCAAATATGAAAATTGAAACTTCTTTGAAAAAATTAAAAGGCAATGATTATGTCGATGAAGATGAAGTAATTGATGGTGAAAAAAATTCAATGTTAGATAAAGTATGGATGGATATTATCAAATTGGACAAAGTTACCAATCTGAAAATGGGGATTTTGAGTAAGTTTGAAAATTTGAACAACAGATTGAGTCAATTAGATGATAAACCTTAACAGTAAATCTTGTCTTAAATAATGATCATTTTCTTGTTTATAGATATATATATATACAATGGAAATAATGGTGAGGAATTATACAAAATTTCAAATAAGTAGAATTAATAAACAAGGGTCCGTAATCCCACTAATTGGGAGTAGTTAAATTTATAGCTTTTGTTTGTTTGTTTGTTTAAAAACAACAACAATAACTAAAA